>VXBW01004074.1:680723-696168 GCA_013400375.1 Thinocorus orbignyianus | reverse complement strand
CCCGTCGGCCCCCCGCGGCCCGGCGTCGTGGCCGCCGCCGTCGCCGCCGCCTCAGCTCCCGGCACGTTGCCGGCACGCGTCGCGCCTGGCGGAGAGGCCTGCAACAGGAGGAAGAGACACCGCCCGGCGGCCAGCGCCGCGGGCAGGGGGGCCCTCAGCGGGGGAAACCGAGGGGGGCTCGGGTAGGGAATCGAGGTGGGATGGCCAGAGCAGCCCCAGCGCCCGCCCTCAGGGTGGAGGCCTCTCTGCTGAGGGCGCGGCCCCACGCTTCCCGCCACCCCTCAGCCCTCTTCTCAGTACTCCTGGGGTTCGCCTGCCCTTACAGAACCCCTGCGGCGATGGGGGGGCTGGGGTGCCTCTTCCCCCTCTCCGCCTTCCCTGGAGCCATCACTCACCGCCCGCCCCGCCTCAAGGTCCCGGGGGACCGCCGGCTTCCCCGCCCGGGTGTGGGGTCCCGCGATGGCTGCCGGCCCAGTGCGGCCTCCCGAGGCCCAGCTCCTTCCTGCCCGTGGGCGGCGTGTCACCCGTCAGCCCCCGCAGGAGGAATACTGGCTGGGAAAGAAGGATGCTGCCGGTGCCGTCCCCTGGAATAGCACAACGAAGCCCCAGGACTGAAAGAAGACCCTCCCACCACCTGAGGAAGCAAACGGTAACCCGCTGCCGTGTTTTCATCCCCTCAACTAGGGGGTGAAACAGGGAGGACAACAGGGCTCTGCGTTTCAGCTGTCCTCTGTCATCAACCAGAGAAATACAAAAATGCCCAGTGAGGCTGTTCCCGGATTGACTTACCAGGCCATACTCGATGGAGGCAAAACCGTAGCTTAGGCTTTCTGACTGTAAGTGTGAAGAAGTTAAAGTTCTTCAACTCTAAGAGACTTCCCAAGGTTCCTAAAAAACTCTCTCCCACAAGTAGTCAGGCTGCCCTGAAAACAGCGTGAGATGCCCTAAAGATGCAATTTGGGATCCTCTAGCAGGGGGGACTAGAAAATACTGCTCACCTTCATGACCATTTCTCAAAATATTCCACGTATTTTTTTCAGCCCTTACCGAACTGGAGGAGAAGCACCACTTGTCTCGGGTGTGTTTCTGTGGTCACGTCCTGGCTTGAGGTAAAACACAACCAATTTTCTGTTCAGTAAGTGTATATTTTTCGCTGGGTCTCTGCTAACTTACTAGAGTCTGAAATTAACAGCATATTGTTCAGAAACTGTTTACTCTCACAGTGATAAGACCTGATTATAGAATCATAGAATTAGATTAGAGTTGGAAGGGACCTTAAAGATCACCGAGTTCCAACCCCCCTGCCATGGGCAGGGACACCTCCCACTAGAGCAGGTTGCTCAAAACCCCGGCCAGCCTGGCCTTGAACACTTCCAGGGATGGGGCATCCATAACTTCTCTGGGCAACCTGTTCCAGCGCCTCACCACCCTCACAGCAAATAATTTCTTCCTAATACCGAATCTAAATCTCCCCTCTTCCAATTTAAAACCATTACCCCTTGTCCTATCACTGCGCTTCCTAACAAAGAGTCCCTCTCCAGCTCTCCTGTAGGCTCCTTTCAGACACTGGAAGGCTGCTAGAAGGTCTCCCTGGAGCCTTCTCTTCTCCAGGCTGAACAGTCCCAGCTCTCTCAGCCTGTCCTCATAGGAGAGGTGCTCCATCCCTCTGATCATGTTTGTGGCCCTCTGCTGGACCTGTTCCGACAGGTCCATGTCCTTTCTATGTTGAGGACTCCAGAGTGGGACACAGTACTCCAGGTGGGGTCTCATGAGCACAGAGTAGAGGGGGAGAATCACCCCCCGTGACCTGCTGGTCATGTTTCTTTTGATGCAGCCCAGGATGGGGTTGGCTTTCTGGGTTGCCAGCATGCACTGCCAGCTCATGTTGAGCTTCTCATCCACGAGCACTCCCAAGTCCTTCTCCTCAGCCATTCTCTGCCCAGCCTATATTTGTGCCTGGGGTTGCCACGTCCCAGGTGTAGNCTCCTGTAGGGAGGAGTGGACAGGACAGGTGGCCCAAAACTGACTATCAGAGTAGTCCATCCCATCTGCATCATGCTCAGTAGAAAAGCTGAGGGATCAAAGTGTCAACTCTCTCTCTTTGATGGCTGACGTCTGAGGAGGACCCTGTCTGCTTTTGATCCCAATCGGAGCATTCCTGAATCCAGCTCTGTTGGTCACTGAGTTCAGTCTGGGACATTTCCCAATGCCTGATGGTGATGTGATCATCATCCTGAGAGCTTAATGTGGTTATGTATATACTGCATACTTTTTTTTTCTTTTCTTTCACTTTTTAAAAATTATTATTTCACAATTTATTTATATTTTCATTAAAATAGTTTAGGTTTCTTTCAAACTCATAAATTTCTTTAATCTCTTCCTCACCTCTCTTTTTTTTAGAGCGGGGAGGGAGGGGCCATCTGTCGTTCTGATTGGCCAAAACCAGGACAGGTCATTTAATGACCAGCACTACAACTTGCTCCCCTGTTCAACGATTTCATCCTGTTTGTGACTGCACATTGCCCTGAAAATAGCTGCTAAACAAGTTTGGAAAAAAAAGAGTGATTCAAATGTCAAGCTCATAATCATGTAGTTACAATGCACAGCCTGACAAAAATGCTTGATTTGATGATGGCAAGAGCTGGAATGCAGACAAAGGTGTGTGGGAGAACCACTCCACTGGGAAAGCTGCTTTTCAAAGTGATCAAACATCAACAGGCTAAGTAAGTCACAGCATCTCAACTCTAAGATAAAATGTCAGGATCACTATAGGGTTGATTTATCATTGGCTAGTCTCCTGTTTTACTTTTTGGGGTGTTTTAGAATAAAAATTTCAAGGAAGATGATCTTCATAATGTTTACAATTAAATATATTTCAGTTGAATTTAAATCTTTGTGTTTTGCTTAAGTTTGCTTAATGCAAATGATACCAATCCAACCTAAACCCAACAGCACTTCCCTTTTAAATGACATCATTTAACTCTTGCTGAGTATAGGCAGAGCACAGACCTGCAGTCCTTAAAGGACTTTACACTGCTTGTTACTTTCCTGATGTTGCTTCAACACCTACCAGCTTTTGCAACATTATTGTTACCACAGGGAATTTTAAAAAAAGTTAAAAGAGATTTTCTAATAATTCTGTGCCTGTAATATATAACTCTTAGTAGTGACCTTTTTTTAGCTGAGAAAACTAATATATAGA
Organism: Thinocorus orbignyianus; assembly: GCA_013400375.1. Lineage (NCBI taxonomy): Eukaryota > Metazoa > Chordata > Aves > Ciconiiformes > Thinocoridae > Thinocorus > Thinocorus orbignyianus. The sequence continues at coordinate 692,966 of VXBW01004074.1, read as the reverse complement.
TTCTAAAGTATAGAATCAAAGGCAATTTTAGTAGAGCTGATGAGATTCTTAGAAATAGTTGTTTTGCAAGATTGCAGAGCTATGTTGAATTGCGTTCCTTGACTTTTATGGATAGTTATCAGATAGTAACAAAGCTTATGCTAAGAACAGCACTACATTTTGATGATGAGAAAGGTAGAATAGGCCAAGCCTTTCATGTGCTTCATACCTTGATTTGGGGAATCTGAAGTCAGAATAGCTGAAAGAATATAGAAACATTCAGAGACATGAAAGAGTATTTTGCATAATTTTAATTGTCATGTCTTCTACATCACACCTCTTCAAGTTAAAAAAACTAAATCTGGATTATTTACATTTAAAATAAGGCAGTTGTGACAAAAGTAGGACTTTTGCAAATAAATGAGAAAGATCGAGCAGTTTTTTATTCTGATAATTTAAGAAGTGAAACCTGAAAACCCAACACACATCTCTAACTTTAACAAGATTACTAGCAGAGCTGCCAAAAATGGTTGCCATGCGTACAGGATTTAAATATTACAACAAAGGCTGTTGGGCTTCCCTGGCTGCTTCATTAAAGGACTAGGATCCTGGCTGAGGAAGTCACTCTCAAAGGAAGGCAGGAGTGCAGCTGTTTTTCCTGACTCTGCATGTCAGCAATATACGCAGCATGGGATGATCTCTCCTACTGTTCTCTCCCACAAATTAAAAGGCAGTGCTGGACAAGGACAAGAGTCTGACTGTGCTGGTTCCTGTAGGCTTTTGCCTTTCATCCTTTTTTATAGCAGCAGAGAAAGTCAGAGGTTAAATGAGGAATGACAAACTTGAAAAAAGCAAGAGAGAAAAATAGGGAGAAAAAATGATTTGGGGGGAGAAAGGAGGAAAAGAATTCTCCAGCCACAAAAAGACAAGGATGATTTTAAGAGTAATACAGGGCCTGGCAACAGACTGCTGTTTCACTGATTGACTCCCTGACCTTGGAAAAGACATGCTACCTTTTCTGCTTCTATTACTTATCTGTAGATAATAATGCTAGCTGTCCTACCAGCATCTTCAGATCCTTTTGTGGAAATATGAGCTGTAATATATTGTTGTCAGGCAGGGAGAGCCAGATTGTACCTGATGAAAGATTACTTACTTCCTAACCTCAATGTCATAAAAATGTCTCTTAGGATGTTACTAAAAGATTGACTTCTGTCTCTTTGTGTAGACTATAACAGTATTTTTAAAAATGTGTAATTTATGAAGATGTGCACAGTGATTTGTCTTATAAGCTTATGAATGGATTCTCTAGACCTTGAGCCTTAATCGGAACGATTGAAAAGCCAAGATCTCATATATTCAAGGGTTTTGAGGAGGCCTTCTGGGAGAGTTAACAGTGCTTAGAAGCAACTGATGGTCACCTAAGGCATGCCACTGAATAAAAAAAATTATGGCCAGTGCCAGGTGAAAAAATGCAGAAGGAAACAGCTCATTTCTGAGAATTTTTCAATTTATTCAAATGGGTGTGTCTATTTCTCTGATACGACTTTTCCATCTCACAGGCCCTTTTCCCACACCATTCCCTTTCTTGGGTTAGTTGGACACATGTCACTTCCAGATGAGCCATGACTCCTCACCCCATCCCAATTTCCAGCTTTCTTTCTGCTTTTTGTCTCCCTTCCTCCTATTTGGCATCTGGTTGCCCTAATTATATTCTTGCTTGCTTCATCTTGTCTCTGTTGTCCCCCTTTCCTCACCATAACAGCTGCGCTGGTATCCTCTACCCCTTTAACCCCTGCAGTCATCACAGGGTGGGTTACTGGGGGGCTCTGGCAGGGTACTGGGAACTCAGGTTACTAAAGGGTTCTATAGTAGTATTGGGAGGGCTCTGAAAGGTAGTGGTGGTACTGGGAGAGTATAAAGGAGCTTTAGGGGTACTGTGTTCACTGGAGAGGTGCCGGGTAGCTCAGGTGTCTGTTAGGAACACTGCAGGGTACTTGGGAGCTCTGTTGGCCTCTGGAGGGTTCTGAGGGCTGGGTACTGCGGTGGGTGAGTGGGGTTCCCACACACTTTCCTTTAGCTCCATCAAGCTGAGCTGCTCTACTCCTGTCTGAGTTCATCTGTCGTTTCCTATTTCAAAGGTTCCTATTTCAAATTTTCCCCACTCTCAGCAATGGGTGATCTAAAGGAACAGGAGACTTGGAAGGTCAGTACACTGGACTATTCTGATACTATTTTCCCAGCGTGGTAGATTTACTGCATAACAAAAGCATCCTCATTCAGTCCATGCTTGCAGAATACTAACATTATTATGGATTATTTCTAGCTTAAAATTTATCAGGGCAATTTCAAATTTGAAGACATACTTAGATTTTAAAGCTCAGTTTAAGGATATATTATTTTTCAAAAGTAATGGTCAGCATTAGATTATTAGAATGAAGTCAGTATGTAAGACTGGCTTGTTTTCTGTCTCACTTTGGAGTTGAGAATATATGAGCTTTATTTACAAAGGTGTTTGTATGCATTTTATTTTACAGGTCCTCAAAGGGGAAACACTCACTGGAAATTGCTGCATAAAATTTCCATTGCTAGTGGAACTTGTCATAATTAAAATATGGAAGATACCATTAAAAGTGCCAGATAAGTACTTAAAAATGTAGTAGCACCTGTATTTGCACCTGAGTAAAACTGTAAAGCTTATCAGTACTTTAATTAATGTCCCTAGCAAATGGAAGAATTATATTACAGTCCTTTGTTAAATCTGATGATGTGGTTATTAAAGGAAATACTAACTAGATCAACTGAGAAATCTGATTTCTTTATGTATTATAAAAATATAATCCTCCACCAAACCACCATAGATACATGTCAGAGGGAAATATTAATAGATCATCAGTTAGGTGGGTGAAGAGAAAATTATCAGACTCTATTTATTTTACCTTAGTGTGACAGCCTTGATTGTCTTTTCCTCTCATTTTTTCCCTACTATGTTTCTCTTATTCAAATGAGAATTTAATGCTTATCTTGGCTTTGATAAATTTTAGGTTTTTAATAATCTATTGCAGTTATAATATTATATTTTACATGTTTCACTGAACTTAATATAAAATTCTGCAGACAGAAATAAATGAGTAGAAAAGACTATAAGCAATTGACATGTATTATGAAACGCAATTCTGGAAAAAAAATACTTGCAAGAAAGATAAAATATCAGGCTTTGCTTGCTCTAGAAATGTCAAGCTACATGGATAGAAGTACAATTTAATAACACCTATATGCTGCCATGATGTTAAAGTTCTTACAAGATAAAGAGTTTCTTCCTTTCACAATTAATTTGACTACCATCAGACAAGACAGCTCTGGGTTCTAATCCCACCTTTTACAACTTGATTCTTCATATGTCAATATGTGTAGGTATAAATCCCAAATGAAAAAAAGAAGTAAAGAAGAATCTGACTGTAGATAGGATGTTGCTAATCTATTCCGCATACTTGGGAAAATTTTAGAGAGTCATGTTATAATTTTATATTCTAATATTCTATTTATTCTATTCTATATTTATAATGGTGTTTTAGATCCAGTGGTCCAAAAGGCCAGGAACTTTTCTCTCTATTGACTTTAGAGATTTGAAGTAGAATGTCACACAAATACAGTGAAAGAGCCAAAGCATTTTATTGTTGCCCATTACATTTTTTCCCCTTTCTTTTTTGTGGTGTGGTAATTTATTCCTTACATGCAGTTTCTTCAGATTCAGATAAGACAGTTGCTTCTGTTTTAGCAGGTACATGGTTTATGGGGGAATATTTGCATATATCCCCATACATTTCAATTGCTTTTTCTCTACTATCTGCTACATGTAAAAGTGAAGAAAAATCAAAATATAGCAGAATTGCTACTACTCTGAATAGTTGAACATAGCAGTAAAATAATTAAACCATGACTTATTTTTGTCTTGTCTTTCCTGCACTGTACTGTATAGAACTGTGCAGAATGGGATACACGCCAACCGACCATCTACCTTTCTCCCGTGAATGAAGAACTTCTGCAGTTGCAGCCCAAACCAGCATCAATTCAGGATGGTTAGGAATGTATCAAACATTTCCAGAAGTGTTGTTTATTCCAGTGTTTTCCTTCCTCCTTTACATAACTTAAGTACCTAATAGGAGTCAAAAGAGAATTGAAATGGGATAAATGCAGCTGAGTACATTCTGTGCATTATATTTTGATTTACTTTCCATGTCAGGTGATTGAAATGAATATGGAATTTAATGGTGAAAAGGACAACTGCAACTGTAAAATACCAGTTGCAGAGGTGAAAGTACAAGTTCAGACTTTGATATTATTTTTTAAATACTTGGTTTCTGATATTTATTAATCAATTCTAGAGAAATAAGCCTGGCAAAATTTAATGGGCAACACTTCATCATAATCTACTTGTATAATGAAATAGAATATTTTATCTGGAGATCACAAATAGCTATACAAAGAATGCCCCTTCCTCTTAAAATTTCTGTTATTTTAAAACTAATATTAAAGACTTAGGAAGAACAAGAACTTAAAGACTGATATTTAAGAAGGACTGCTAATCTTTCCTTACTTGACTTAACACTAAAATTGAGTTGTTTCTATGTAACATGAAGAGATGTTTTAATAATAATGTTTCAGTTAGAATCAAGATTTATAAGATCACTTATCTTTCCTGTGTGAGTGATATGGGAATTTTTAAATTTGTTTCTTTTTTATTTTGCTAAATTTGCAATTCACTCTTTTTCTGCATTTTGTAGAATACAATCTCTTCCTCTGGCATTTGTAATCTCTGTAATAATTCTACCTTTTGCCTTCCATTCAAGTCAAGGCTTTCAAAGTATTTGGACTGATATGTAATTTAAATTCAATGTGATTTACCTGTAGCGGCTCTTAGGAAATAATTCAGTGTAAATTTTGGCCCACACTATGGACCCAGCGATTTACAAAACAAGAGACATAATTCTTTGTTTTCTTTTTTGTGTCCTCAAAATCACAAACCTTTGAGTAGTGCTCTGTTCAGGTATGGTTCACTGAGCCTCACTGTGTATAATATCTGCTCATAAAACCACTTCTTGACATCTTTGGACATCACACTTGTGGAGTGTATATGGGAAAAGTCCTGCTGTCTTTTGACAGCAGAATAGCCTGAAGAATTAATACACTTCAGTTTCTAATCTCCCCAAATCTTCCTTCTGAGTCTGTACACCTGATATTAGACACAGAGAGGGTAATTGGTTAGAATTAGAGGACTCGTCCAAACCACAGTGTAAATAGGTGTCTTTTAAGCTTTCCCAACACAGTTATATCTTTCCTTTTTTATCTGTAAATCTCTACATTTGGCAGTAAAACTCTCCTGGCCTTTTATTTGTAGAATGCTTCACTTTTGCTAATCCTGCTGTGGGAGTTAGTATGGGCTGTGGGTTTTAACTACCAGTTTATTTAACCCCACTCAGAAAAGATATAGATAAACAGTGGTTAACAATGCTTTCAATTTGTGCACATTAGTACTCCCACAGTGGCAAATTTCAGAGAAATAAGATTACATAGTTTAGTCATTAGCCTTTGTTTTCCATGTCTTTAGATTACCTTCTAATCTGACACTAAGGAACAAGAGGTTTTGCAATAAAAGACTAAATATATTTCATCCCTGATGGAAAGCATTTTGCATCTTTTCAAAATCCTGTTCAATTAATACCAGTGGAATTTAAGTTATTTTGAAGATTATATTTTGATCATAATTTTGATCAAAATTTTGATCTTTTTTTTTCTTTCCTTTGAGGTTACCTCCACCCCAAATGCCTGTGGTATGGATGTCAGGCACTTGGTACCGTTGCTCTCCCTGCACAGATCCATTCCTATTAGATTATTTGATACTTTTCCTTACATCATTGTCAGGAACCCCAGAAAGAATTCCAAATGAGTAGTCTTTTCTCCTGATGCTCGGACTAATGCATATCTCCTCAGTCCAGGCTGTCAGGCTGGCTGNATAAACAGTGGTTAACAATGCTTTCAATTTGTGCACATTAGTACTCCCACAGTGGCAAATTTCAGAGAAATAAGATTACATAGTTTAGTCATTAGCCTTTGTTTTCCATGTCTTTAGATTACCTTCTAATCTGACACTAAGGAACAAGAGGTTTTGCAATAAAAGACTAAATATATTTCATCCCTGATGGAAAGCATTTTGCATCTTTTCAAAATCCTGTTCAATTAATACCAGTGGAATTTAAGTTATTTTGAAGATTATATTTTGATCATAATTTTGATCAAAATTTTGATCTTTTTTTTTCTTTCCTTTGAGGTTACCTCCACCCCAAATGCCTGTGGTATGGATGTCAGGCACTTGGTACCGTTGCTCTCCCTGCACAGATCCATTCCTATTAGATTATTTGATACTTTTCCTTACATCATTGTCAGGAACCCCAGAAAGAATTCCAAATGAGTAGTCTTTTCTCCTGATGCTCGGACTAATGCATATCTCCTCAGTCCAGGCTGTCAGGCTGGCTGTGATTAGCTTGTTTATGACCATTGCTAGTTAAGCAATGCAGACTCTTTCAGACAGCTCGTGTTAAGAAGAAGGTTGTGTGTCTGATTAACAGGCAGAAGGATAGCCTGAATTCCATGCTTGGTATACTGACCAGATTTTCTCCAAGTCTTTAACTGCAAAGTAAATATGAATATGGCCATTGCTGACATTGCTAGCAAATTTCTTCTGAGGTGGCAGCATTAGAGACTAGAACAATAGCTTTTTAACTGGGATATTACCAGAATGTTTTCTATCCTCAGAAATATTTCCTGGCTCATGGATATCTTTCAGCACTAATGCTGCTTCCCCAGCAGCTGCACAGTTCATGGTAATCCAGATGTTCCCAAAAGATTGCATGGAAGTTCATGGGAACCGTGGTGCCACATATGTTTCTAAAACTGAATATAGCCATTGAGCAAGCAAGGATGTGAAAGGCTGTGACATGCTATGCTGGCATGAAATTCTACCTGTTGATAGGTAATTACCAAAGAAAGGGGTAAACAGCATACACCTATTGGATCATGCTGTTCATAGCAGTTAACAAATAAGTTCACATAGTCTGAAAAGTAGCAACAACTACAATTAGATTTCTATGCATATGTCACAGCCAAAGAAATACTAAAAGCAACGATCAGAGGAGTTAAAAAGAGCTCTTTGAAAATGACACAGAGCACTGGTAAATGTTCTTATTAAGTGGAATTACCACCTACCTTAAACAAGAGCCACTATTATTATCATTAGACTTGAATAAAATTTCCTCTTTAAGACTCCTCCAAATCCTCAAGACGATTTCTGTATTAATGTATACAACACGACTTCTCTTCCCTCCCCTAAACTTACGCAACTAGAAACTAGACACGGGGAAGTTGAGAAAGCATCACTAGTTGCACAAATAAATAAACTCTATGTTTTTCCTAGGTTGTAGCACCATTTTAGGGATTATCTGATGTTGCCCATTTTCAATTACTTGTTAACTTCCTGAACTTCAATCACTTTGGCCAAATATTCAAAGATGGGTGTACAGATCACGATGTGATTCTTTGTTTATGTAACGGAATTGGATTCTTGTCAAACAGCTACCCTTGAAAATCAGAATAGGAGAAAAAAGTTTACAACTACAAACCAACATGTGACATTTTACCATTCTCTCTTAGAAAAATTCTAATGTCACCTTCTTTTACTACTGATGCTAAATTTGAAATACTTCTTTATCAAAGCTGTGCTCTTTCCTGTCTACAAAATTTGGTTCTAATGTTGCTACCTGCTATGCCTCTGAAAAATTTGTTTACAGAATCTCTATATCTCAGATTTTACATCCATTTACACCAGTGCCAGGCATTACTTAACCCAGGCTCCATTCAGCAGCTGTGCTGTACCATGGTCAAGTCAACCAGCAGAGCCATGAGCAATGGATGCTGTCTTTCCTGCTTGCAGTGAGCTGTCGCTATGCCCAGGCTGAGGGAGATGGAAATTACGTTGGTTGCAAACACAGTGGTAAGAACTGAGTCTGCAGCTGAGGGAGAAAATGCAAGTCCATGGCAGGAGCAGTAAAAGAAGTACCTTCAATGGTGCCAAAAAATGCCACAACCATTTTGGCAATGGTGCCCAGTAGTACTCTCAGGTCTCCCATGCTGAGTAGTCCGTGGCAGCTGATGAGTGGCAGCAATTAGGAGGATCCAGGGATGAGAAGGAGGGAGGAGAGACACTGAGTGCCAGAACACCTGGCTACAGCTTGGAGGACAAGTAGGTGGGTGACAGTAAAATCTTCTGTCTGGAGAAAGGTGAGAAGAACTGGGATAGTGCTCAAGGTAAGGAAAGCAGTGTCGTTCCCAGGGATTATCCCATGCAGTGCAAGGAGATGCAGTCCTATAGCATTTTACACGACTGCAACATTCCCACCGAAGGATATTGAACTGCACCAGGAAAACTAACCTTTATTCTGGTGTGACGTTTGGGTGGCTCTTTGCAGTGCTAATGGTCTTTTAATGTGTGCCGATCTCCATATAGAAATCAATACATTTCAGTCCAAGGGCTTGGGCCTGCGTCTATTTAGACAGCAGTGGCTATAAAACAGGATAACCCAACTGAGGTCCTGATTTTACCCTTTCTCATACTTAGTTGGCCTATTTCTTTGGGCAAACAATATCGCTAAAATAAAGGATTATTCCTCGGAGCTAAGAATTGGCAGGAATCTTCCATAACTGCAGTATTCTAATTATTAAAAACAATGGATTAGCCAGAAAGTACTATGAGACAGTGAAAAGAATTCATCAGTGACTTCAACTGGAACAAAACCGTCAAGATAGAGGCATATCACAAAAGTACTTCTTGCCAACTTAGAGAAGACACAACATTTATACTATGTAGAAAATAAAATAAGATGTACAAGTATACTGATGCTTTTTTAGCAAGGTAGGAGTCAAAACAAATCAAGAATTTACAAAAAATTAGGAGGCACTGAATCAAGTAGTGTAAGTACATTTTTTTTACATTAAAAAAATTAAAAATGTACACGATATTTTTAAAATTAAAGATTATGACCTTTTGACTATATTTGCTATATGCTCACTTGAATTTTCTTTTTTTCCCAGCCTAAAAACTTATTAATAGTTTTATAGGCAAAATATGTCTTGGGGTTGTTTTGCCAAAACCTGAGTGAAGCCCAATAACAAGTACAACTTTATCTAGATAAAGTATATATATATATTTTTTGGTTTATATCATATTTATAACAGCACAAACAAACACAATAACTGCTGAGACTTAAAAAAATCACTTCTTTAAGAATTACCTAACAATAAGTTTTCTCATCAATAGCTTTATATGTCTCATTTATTCTAAAATGAATGATGATTTGCTATCCTTGTGAATGCATACTTGAAGAAATTACAACCTGCTTTTGCCCAGTATTGCAAAGTAGATGTTCCTGATGCAGGAAAACAGTGTCAGTTTTCACACTTCATCAGACATGGTCAGTTGGTACAGAAGCACCACTTCCAGCTCCCAGCAGAACACTTAATTTGAAGAGCTTCCCAAAACACACTATTTGCTTATGTAAGCTGCACTCCTGCGCTGCTCCAAGACGACTGTATTTTTCTGTTCTATGATACCAAATATGCCACTAAGGAACAGTTGTGTGCCTCAAGGATGGGGTAAGTTGAGTGTACAAAACCCACGTTAAAACAGATACATCAGCCACTTGCTGACTAATGTGTTCAGGAGAACACAAATAGACTTCTTTATCTATCATCTTGCCTTTCTTTCTTTGACTGTTCTTGAAATCTGTCCCTATCTCGGGGAATTGTAGACAACACTGCAGTGTCCTTACACAGTGGGCTGCATCAGAGCATCTTAAGACTGAATATGGAAACCTGTAAAATACAGTTATCACCAAGCAATCTTGATTGATTTTTTTTTTTTACTTTATATTGCAGGCACTTTTAGTGTAAAGCTTTCTTTTGTTAACTCTTTTTTTTAAAATTAGATATTGAAAAGCGTCAAAACAATTTGTTCTTTTCCTTTGTAGTTCATGGTTCTTCACATTTACAAATAGAAGCAGATAGATACAGATGCCTCAGAATCATCCAGAGATGTGTAGTCAGAAATACAGTACTGAAAAATAGTCAACGTTTTCTTCTCTTTTGGAGAGAAGTTTAACTAAAAACATGCTCTTAGCTGTACCAAACATAATTCTAAAACCTCTGCATGTTGTGGACAAAACAAATATGCTTTGTTTTGTAGTCCCTGTAGGCTTGATGTTTAAACTTAAAATCTGTAGGTTCCCTGTAGACCCTTTTCAGATACAGACTTCAGCTGTCAAAGGTGAGAATTAAATTATTTTAAATTTTCAATCTCAGAAGACAAATGTATTTGACAACAAATATCTCTCTAATTTGGAATGTGTGAGGCATATGCTAGAAAGGGTAAAGTTCTTTAATATGTTATATGCATCTGTCTGTGCAACATGCTGCAGTTTCTGATAGATGCAGCAGATTCCAGCTACGAGAGTACTTTGCTGTTCCCAAATAATTCAACTGGTGATTTAAACTTCACACAGTTTCACAAAATACATTAAAAAGCTGCAACATATTTCTACATGAAGTGGTAATTCACTCTGATACCATCCTGCATAGTAATTATCTTTTTAATTGTCTTTAAATTAGTCTTCTTAGGTCAGTCAGTATGATGGTATGTGGATATGTAACAATAAGCTTTTATTAGTTCTTTTCTTCTCCCTATTTGTTGCAATGACTTGGTATCACGTTCTGTCTCTTGTACCATGCAGGCTGGGGATGAGTTCTCCCCTCCCTCACCAGTCTTTTACCTCCAGTATTTTTTAAGAAAAATGTTTGTTCAATGTGAATATTTTGTATCATCTTTTAGGGTTACTCATTTTGTGGCCTTTCTCAATGAAAAAAACCCAACCCAAACAATCAACAATTGTATATGTATATTATGACATATTTTTGACATTAAATTTAGATGGAAGCTCATGAAAATGAGTTCAGCAGCATTTAGATTTGTCCCTCAATTAGCATTTCTTTCTGTTGAACATGATAAATGCCTTGGTAACCTTGGCAGAAGTTATGGTGTTTGACACGGAATTATAAATATTATATATTGTGTATATATGGAGAGAGCAATTTCACATCCTTTAAGTATCAATTATGTTCTGTGGGTAGGCATTTGTTAGTAGCTAATGACTGCCTGGGGCAAGGAGGTTACCTCTTACTCTTTCCTGTTCAATCATTGATTGCCAACAGGTGCCCAACACATTCATTAGGAAATTACTTTGGAAACCAGAGAGAAATTAATTTTTCCATGAAGTTTTATTGTCTTTAAAGCCAATAAATGTAAGACCATTCAAAATTACATTTCTAGTGACTATCAGTTTGCCCAGCCCTACGCCTGTTTTTCACCTTTGTATATCATAGACTGGTTAGAGTTGGAAGGGACCTTTAAGATCATCAAGTTCCAACCCCCCTGCCATGGGCAGGGACACCTCCCACCAGAGCAGGTTGCTCCAAGCCCCATCCAGCCTGGCCTTGAGCACTTCCAGGGATGGGGCATCCACAACTTCTCTGGGCAGCCTGTTCCAGCGCCTCACCACCCTCACAGTGAAACATTTCTTCCTGATGTCTAATCTAAATCCACCCTCTTCTTGTTTGAAGCCACTACCCCTTATCCTATCACTACATGTCCTTGTAAAAAGTCCCTCTCCAGCTCTCTTTCCCGTCTGTCATACTCACTTTCCTCTTTCCTATGCTTTTACCCTTGCTGCGCTCCCCCTTTACCCCAGCTTTCCTGGGGTCTCCATGCAGATAATCCCATGATGTCCAGCCACCGCCTGCAGACCCGCGGAGGCCAGCACCACCCTCGCACTGACCCTTCACGGCAGCCTGGCTCCCGGAGGATAACCCTCCCCGCCCGGCTCCTCTCCTCGGCACGGAGGTGCCGCTGCTCCCCGGTTGCGCCCGGGACTCGGTGCCGGGGCTCGCTGCGGGGCCCGGCCGCCGCTTGGCGCCGCCANCGGTAACGCTCCCTCGCTAGCGCCGCGCCTCCCCGCCTCTCCTCGGCCGCGCTCCGAAGGGGCAGCCGCCCGAACGCTCCTTTCTCGCCCCTTCAGCCCGGAGCCGCGGTGGCTGCCTTCAGGTCCCTCACAGTGCTACCTGCCCCCAACCGCCCGCCCGGAACGCCCATCCAGGCGTCCC
>VXBW01004074.1:646624-680235 GCA_013400375.1 Thinocorus orbignyianus | reverse complement strand
CGCTCCCCGCGCCTTCCCGCCCCGCACTGCCCCGGCGCTGCGGGGGCTGCCTGCTCCCTCAGCCGCGGGCACGGGCATGGTTCCTCCGGGGCAAGTTGTCTCCGCTGCCGCCGCGCTGTGAGGGGAGGGACTGCCGCGGGACGCCGTCCCTGTGTCCCTCCTCCCGGCGCCCCGCAGAAGTTGACAGCGCTNGGTGGGAGGTGTCGGGGTGGCCGCACTCCTGGCGTGCCCCGGGGATTTCTCAGCGGGGCGGCTTCCCCAGGAGTTGGAGAAAAGTTTTTGTGGAGCAGCTCCGATCTGTTCGCCTTTAATATTTATGAGACGCCCGGAGGCAGAACAAATAGCTTCTGCAGCCGTGATTTTCTTTGCTCTTGAGGAGCAAAATATGCGGTGTCACAAATTAACAGAAGGCGCGATTGGAGACTGGCTGTAGTACAGATTGCTACGGAGCAGCACCGTGTGCTTAACACCCTTTATGTGAAATTAGCAGGTCGAGTGCCGTCTTAAGTCTTTGTTATAATCTGGTAAGGAAAATGGCTTTAAGATTATGTTTATCTCTTTTTTTTTTTTTTACCCCCAGCTTAATTTTTTTTAAGACTAAACTATATGGTTTCGAATTAAACGGTAGCTCCTTGCAAGCACCTAGGCTAAATTGCTGGTTTCTGGGTAGAGGATGAATGAAGTCTCCCGGGCAGACTCAGTTTAGCAGATGGTCACACGGGATTCTCCTGTAGCGATTTGCGCTTGGAAGGCATTGAGAGAGCCGTGGAAAAAGACTTCACTTCTGTAAATGTGTGAAGGCACTGGGCAGGGTGCGAGCTCGGTGCAAGAAGCAAAGAACTCATGCTTTGCTCTTACAGCTTAGTATAACCACCCAAAGGAGGAATGGAGAAGCAAACTGCTTGCTTTTTGCATCTTAAAGCTTTAGTATTCAGAGGAGACTGAGGTAACTAAGGTCAAAAGGACCTCGAGAACCCTTTGAAAGTTACACCTTGAAATATTAACCCATTAAGTCCAACAAGGCGTTGAAGTATGAGTTTTGCCTTCTAAAGGAGTTCACTGAATGTAATGGGGATGCTTCCAATCTGAAGTTACATAAATGCTTTCCTAAACCGGAACTAAAGTTCTGCAAATGTTCTGGTATGGAAATGGTATTTTCTCCTGGGTATTGTGTTAAGGTTTCAAAAAATGAAAATACACAAGCTTGGATTTAAATTAAAGTACATGTCATTGTTTCTACAGACTATACCAGTTCTACGTGGTAGATTAGTTTTGAGGTCACAAATGGTAGATAAGTTTTAATGATTGGGTAGCATTTTAACTACAGATTGGTATTAAGCAATAGTATTAAGCAATATCACTCTCAGGAGTGATAATGATCTGTCTTTCAACTGGAGGAAATTTCTTGAGATAAACACCATGTACCAGCAGAGAGATTTCTGATAGTGATAAGAAAGTATTAGTGTTGTTATATGAAGAACTGTTAAGATCTCATACTGGGGAAATTCAGTTTCCTGTGCTTAGAAGTGGTGCATTCAAACAGAGGCAGGTGCAAAGAAGGATAACTAGGCTGGGCTGATGAGGTCGATGGATTGAATGCTGTGTGAGGGAAAATTTGATCTCTAGGACAGCATTACCTGTGGAAGAAAGGACACCTATGCAAAGATCCAGTCTGGAAACTAGAAAGTTATTCCCATTACTGTAAGGGTCAGGAGTAGTCTTGTGATAGAAATGGAATGTAAAAATACCGTAATTAATCTTAAATTTAGTTGTTAAGCTGATGAATTAAATTAGGTAATACGCTTGTGTCTGATAGCAGGTATGTGAACTTGAGAACTTGCAGGCTTTGCATCTCTAAAGCGTACTATTGGGACCCTGTACAGAGCATTAGATTTATTTCCCTCAAGGTTGTCTCAATGCTGTATAAAAGTGTTTTGAATCCCAGTTTTACTTTGGCATTATACTAGTGAATGGGAAATGTGTTTAACATGGGGTAGGAATTAAATGATTTATTTGTCTGCATCTTTCAGGAGTTTCTGATGTCCTAGGAAATTTGTCAGGTGTTAAATGCAGGTTTTAGATGGAATTAAGATAAAAAACAAAACAAAACACAATTTACTGTACCTTTTCTGTTTTTTTTGGACTTTAACATGCAGCAGTTCTGTTTTAACATTGTATGTTTTTCAGGAGAATGAATTTTACAATGTTCTATTATATTTATTTTACTCTAAAACATCTATATGTTCATATAAATCAATAGTCAGAATAGTATTCCATCTCATGCTTTAAACTGATCCTATGAGCTAAAATTTGGGTTTAAGAACGCAAAGGAAGTTGTACAGCAAGAGAAAGCTCTTATTCTGCAGGAGTAGAATGCTCTTGTCCTGTTTTTCCATTTATCTCCCAATTATTTAAAGGTATACTTTAAGTATGAGTGGTCTTGCTGAATTAAGCAAAGAGTTAAAATGCTGTAGATTTAGATGATCAAAGTATACTTTTAACAGCATTTTTTTCCTGAGCTATCTTTTAGAACTCTACAAGTTTCAAGGTTAGCCTCTGAAAGTGTAATTCCAGTGGAAGCCAGACTTGCTTACACTGGAGTGTTTTGGTATCCACAGTGTAACTGTTAAGTATAAAGGACTGAACAGGGACTTGCTTAAAAAACCCTTTCCTGCAGCAAATTACATTTGGCATATACTGCAAGTAAAATATGAACCCTTCTAGATACTCTTCAGTGCATTCACATGCTTTGTATTTGGCTTCAGAAACGAGAGAACTCATTTATGTAAAAAGAACAAAATGTAGCTGGAATATTTTTATTCCCATTTTGCTTTGCTAACGTTCACATCTTTGTAGGTTGAGGTAAATTTGAAATAGCATTAACAAGAAATAGTTGCAGCTGGTTTTGTGCTTTAGAAAATTTCCCTAGTATGTGTGCGTTAGTTGTCAGGAGGCTTGGGGGGTTGGTGGTTTTTTTTTTTTGTTTTTGTTTTGTTTTGTTGGATTTTTTTGTTGTTGTTGTTAATGCAAGGAAGAGGTAAATGGTCTTACTATCAAACTGGAGCAAGAGAGGGTTTTTGACATGAGGAGCCTGAAGTCAGCAGAGTATAATGGTTGGGGGACAAAATTAGAGAAATGGCAAGAAAGCATAGAACTTGACTGATTTTCGAAGAAGCCTAAAGATGGACCATGCATTGGCTAAATTATTTGCCTAGTGTTTCTTTTTTTTCTTTTTTTCTTTCTTGTGCATAATTCAGGCCCAGTTGTTTGCAAATAAAATGTTAATTGCAACCTCTTTACACAAGGTCAGAAGACAGTACTCAATGAACTGTATTTATTTCTTTAAATGTGATGCTTTGCAAACTCTCCTGTCTGGAGTTCTAAACAGGGTTGACTGATGTTTTCCTTCTGGCATGTTCCTTCTGACATTGCCATGTATGAGCATTTTCATAAATGGGTAGGAAGGCTGTATAATTTGTTATGTAATGCCTAGTTTTTACCAAAGTATTTCACTGGCAGTTCTTACAGGGCTTGTCCCTCTGATTTGTTTCAATGTAATACAAACTTTTTGTGTTTGGGCTTTTTTGTTTTCTTTTTCTTTCTGGATCTTAGTGTCAAGATACTGTAGCAGATAACACAGGTCTGTATTATGTTAGTAACAGCAGTCTATGCCCGTGAAGTGATCTTGAAGTAGAAACTGTAGAGTCAGACTTGAACTTTAGTCACAGTAGAGCTGTAAGATCTTTCACTAAAGTGCTTCCCAAGACCATTTGGTGCTGTTCCTGTTTCATGCAGAGATTTTTTTCTTTTTTTTAATTTTTATTTTTTCTTTAAAAGCTGGTTGAGTTGTTCTTGATTGTCATATACTACTGTTTAGGAACTTCAAGGAGATTAGGGTTTTGCAGTTGAACTCATCAGTGGAAGTGTATCAAGATAGCCAACTGTCTTGTTTCAAGAAGTTGTATTTATTGAAGTGACACTTCCAGTATTTTTAAAAAACAAACCTATAACAAAAAAGAATGAGGCTTAGTTTCTTTCAGCTTGTGTTCTGAAGTGTGGTGCCCAAATTTAAGTGCTTTAAATACATGATGCATCTGTCTATCCAATGTGACTTTAAGACTTTTTTTTTTTTCAGAAGACAGTATCAGGACTGCAATTATTGTCCTGGAACTCTTATTTAGCCTTTTGCTGTGCAAGCCTACATTTAGATACTTGGTACTTAGTAATCTAAAACTATGACTACATGAGATTCATTAAAGCTGATTAGTTAGTTGATAGCCCAATGGTGATTTTGCCACAACTACGTTTTTTGGCATATTCATAAATACCATAGAAAGACAAGAAAGTATTTAGATAGTGGATACATTAAAGAATACAATGGAGTCTGAAAAGGGTATAGAGAAGGGCAAGAATGACGTGCCCAGCCATGGGAAGACTGACACAAAATGAGATATTAATCAGATTGGTCTGGAAAAAGGTAACTGGTGAGTGACATTTTAATGTACGTAAATTCCCAGACATTGTGAAGAGAGAAACAGGGGGCTGATATTCACTTCCTTTCACAAAATGTGAAGTAAAGGAAACCCACTGATAGTTATATAGCAGCAGGTTTAAAATAAAAGAAAGTATTTTCTGACACAGCATGTGATTAAATCATGCAATTAACAGCCACAGAAAGATGTGGCAGTCAGAAACGTAAATGAATTCAAGCAGGTTCAAAATGACTGGAGGAGAGCTTCACAAAGCACCAAAAGCATCTGACTTAGAAAGTCCCTAAACTACGAGTGATTGAACACTGGGAAGCTACAGTGGTGGATTGATCACTTGTATTTTCTTGCTTCTTATACGTCTCATTATGCATGTACTGCTGTAGCCAGGATACCAGCTTAGATTGACCTTTACCTAACCCAGTATCTATTTGTTAAGAAAACCTTAAATACACTGTTAAGAGACGTAGAAGACTGGTTTCCATTATTATTAGTGTAAAAACTTCTTAGAAATGAAAAGAATCTACTTTGTTAATTAGTTATTTGGATATTTTTTTTATTGCCAGCTTTACACAAGAGAAGCATTTTAGGTGTATTTTTTGGATTGCTGTAGCATAGCTGTTTGTAGTCTTTATAATATTTTCATAACACTGCACCTTTATTCCAACATTACTGTTTTTTCATAAGCATCTACTTCAGACAGGTTTGAACAGAACATATACTGGTTCTGCACTTACTTTTGTCAAATGAATTGTCACTGCAGATGGACAGTTTTCATTTATCACTAAGCTACTTTCTCATGGAGGGCAGCAGGCATTTCAGACTGCAGTTCAACCTCCACCTCTTCCCTGAAATCAAAGCAACATTAGTAGGTCCAGTATAGCTGTCTCTTAGCTGATAACATTGTAGTGAGAAGGATTTAGGTCTTGTGAACTTTTTTGTGTCAAGCTATCAATAATAATTATCTGTAGCACTGCAGAACACAATCCACCGAAGACTTAATTGTGTAAAATGGGATTCAGGTGGAGGATTTAGGCATACGGGTTCTGTGAAGCTGCTTGTGCCTTTCAGGGATTTAAGTTTTGCTAGAAAAGCTTCTTAAAGAGGCATTTCTCTTGTGTGGGCTCAGAGTCACTTAATGCTTGTAGTTGATCATTTTAATATATAACTTGTGGCCAAGTCAATAATAGGTGAAGTTTTCTTTTGATTCAATTTCTTGGAATTTTTCATATTTAATTTAGATTTTTTGTTTCTGGTGGTTGAATTTGCCGCAAAATACTTTATTTTCGATTTCCAACCATCTCTGCACTCAAGTAAAAAGTTAACTTCTATTCAAGTAGAGCTTGGAGCCTGGCTAAAAGTCTCTTAAAAATCAATGGGAGCCTTAATACTGACTTGTGTAAGTTTTAGTACTTCCAAAAAAGCCCAAACCCCAACAGCCTACGTCCAGGGCAAACTGCTTCTATTAAAGTTTATAGCAAATCTGTGTGTTATGCTGACTGCTAACTCTGGAGTTTGTTTTCTTGTCAATCAATTCCATATAGTACATAATGTATGTAACACATGCCTAAAGGTGACCTTTTTCAAAGTGGTGGGACAATATTCTTTCTATAGGATACCAGCAAATCTGGCCATCTGCAAACACGAGTTCTGGCAGGTCTTTTCAGGAAGTCATTTTATAGGTTTTTAAGGAGAAGAGGTGGGACCTGTTATGGTCAGGAATAAGAGATTAAATTGGTGATAATGCTCTATTTTCTTTTTAAAGTATGCTATGTGCACAGAGACTATTGTGCAGAAGTACACAAACAACGATTAAAAATAATGTTTTGTTGGAGTAATGGCACTGGTTGGTAGAGAAGTGGCAGACGAATGCTTTCTACTGTTTTCCAAATATGTTAGGTTGCTGTTAATGAAAGTAAGTTTTCATATCTGTGCAGAGATGCGTATCCTGTTCCTTGTAATATTTTATTCATTTTGTAGTTGCACTGAGAGCAATTCCCTTTGTAACAAAAATGTTTCATTTGAGTTAATGGTATATATTTTTTTTCTGTCCTTCCCCTCAGTATATGTGAAAATGCAGGCAGCTACTGCAGAAGCAATAATCTTTTGTGGTGAAGCATTTAGCTGATCATGTTGGTAGCCCTAATCAGCATATTTTTTTTTTCCTTTCCAAGATGGACATGGTAGTTGTAATTTTTGGTAATATCTTGGTGATTTTTCCAAAAAATGGGGAATGATTTTTCTAAGAAATGGGGTTAATATGACTTTTTATTACACATGTATTCCAGCTTTTTTTTGTTGTTGTTCTCTTGGCCAGTATGACTTGAAGGTTTTGACACATGTGACAGTTTAGTTCTGTAAAAGACTAAATGTTTTTAACCAAATACCAAAAAGTTCTGAAGACTGATATGTTTGTGTGTACAGTCAAAGCCTTGTTCTTAAATGTTTCTGTATCATTTTGGTTTTGAAACCTACTACCTATACTGTCTTCCAGGGAAATCTTATGTCAGAAATTTCCAGGTTTTATGATTATTGAGTACCTATCTGAAACATGTTTAAATTATGGAGGTTATTGTAATGGCTTCATTTAGTCTTAATTCATTGTTGTCACATCTAGTAAGTTGAAAGTCTTGGATGATTAAGACTGTGTACAGGCCCTAATTTAAGTAATAAACTGAGGTCAAACTGATATAAAATATTCCTGCTCCAGAGCCACTTAAATCAACAAAATGAGTCTTAGGATTACTTTGGGCAGCACATGTCGGGTAATGTTATTGTGACATACCTATTTAGTGGTGCATCAAAGTCTAAATGGTAACTGACACTGAAGTATTACTATTTTTCTACTGTACTGAGAGGATTATAAAAAAATATTCTAGCTGTAAATGTATACTGTGAAGGTTTGATTCTTCTTCTGAGTTGCGTGCTCAGGAGAGTACTGACAGTCCTTGATAATCCTAGGAAAAACAGCTACAGAAAACATTCCTTATATTCCTACTGATTATCCCCCAGAGGTTCTCCATCCTGCTAGATCTCATCCCTCCTGGTTCATGTCATGTCCTCACCTATGTCATGATGCTTTGGTACTTTGCTGCCTGGTACCTTGTTCAGGGATTCATGCAAAGTGGAATTTTATGTCATGTTTGTCGTGTATTGATTTATCTGAGTGTAAACGGCTATGGAAGAAGCAGGGTGTTGGATAATTAGGACTCCAAAGTTATAATTTTTCACTGCAAGTTTGTTTTGGTAACTTGGATACAACTTCTGAATGGGCAATAAGAAATCTCTGATTGATGTCTATTCAATATGAAGCTAGCTGCTTGATTATATGCCTTTCAAATAAGTCTAGAATCAGTGAAGGTTTAGTGTTTATGGCTTATTTTATGGACCCAAAGTCTGTCAAGTTATGTCAAGCAGATATCCTCCCAGTGTAATTTGGATCTGATGATCTGTATTATACTATAGGAAAAAAACATGCTATAGGAATGGTTTTAATCAGAAAATTTTGAGGGATTGCTATCCTGTTTTAATGGTAAGATACAAAAAGTATAATTATTTAGCTCTTTCATGTAGTTTTTTGGGGAAGAAACAATGAGCAATGAATTGGTTAAATAAAATGTGAGGTGCATTTGTGATTTGAGAGGCCTGCTGCTTTTGCAAACATGGCTATATCCTCCTTGGTTTTGTGTATGTGGATGTGCCTTTCTCTGTATTTTGTGTTGGTGCATTTCCTATAAGGCGTATCTGCTCGAAAAACCAAATCAAACTCAACCAAAAGAACAACCGACCAGCCCCAAACTGCCAGGAACATTGATGAAAAAGACCCCATGAATTTTAAAAATTCTGTAATATTGAATTATACTACAAAGTTGATACATTTTGGGGAGTATGTGTGCTGTAGCAACTGCGTGAGTATGTTAGCTGCACCGTATTTGCCAGAAAATGGTAGGAAGTAAACTCTTCAATCAGGAATCAGACGCTAGTGCTCAAGTTACCCGGAAAGCAGTGCGGCGAGAGCATGTCTAGAAGCTCAAGTGAGATTCAGAACATTGGATTCTATGTAATTCAAATGCTGCTGGGAGGAGATGCTGCTGTGAGGAGCAGGCAAAGCTGAAATACAACTGGGTTGCCTGGCTGGGAGCTTGGGCAATAGAGTCCTCTATGAGTGTTCAGGCAAGTTTTACCATTATTAGTATCATAGTGGTGTTTTCGTTTAATTTTTGTTGTCAGGATATTTTTTTTGAGAGAAGGGATATTCTTGGTGGATTCTGTCAATTTTACCCTACTGTTGCTATTTATGTAGAATAAAAAGCATCACGTTTTAGTTAACATTAGGTTTTTCTCTTAAGGCAATTCCAAAATATAGTATAGGCAACTCATAAATGTAGATGAGTTCTGGGTTCTTGCATTATTTTTTTATCAGCTGTATTTTGGTTTGGAAGAGACGTGATTTGTTTTAGTTTGTTCTTTTAATTTAATTTTATAATAATTTTCATAAGTATCTGATTAGAAGTTGCATTTTGCTCATCTAAAGTGACTGCTGATCTCTTCAAGCCAGAGCTATCAGGAGAGAGCACTATGAATGAATTACTGCAAGATCTTCCCCCCCCCATATGAGACTATGAAGGAGCTTATTAAATTAATTTAACAAATGTAATAGTTTAATAAAAGAATTATATTCCATTGGAGTATGACACACCTCCAGGCTACCTGATAAAAATACTGTAATAAAAAATTCTGTGAGCACTGGCTAAAAAATAGATATTGGAATTCATTAAGCATATGAAAAAAGACTTTGTGCAAGCGTTTTGTGTTCTGCGGTAGATGGAACTCAGTCGTGGAGCCTATGTGGAAGCTGTGTAGCCTTCAGTGGGAAGGAACACAGAATTCTGCCGGGGCCAGCCTCACTCTGTGTGTAACACCCGAGTCTTGGCACCAGGGTAAATACAGATTTATTCTGGGAAATATGTGTGGATGCATCCTGAAGGAAGTCCCGTCTTCTAGCGTTATGTACAATTGGTTGTACTTGCATATAGTTTGAAAATGCAAGTCATAGTATATATAGTCTGTGAATTCCTTTCTCAGAGTGTTATGATTTGGAGTGGCACTTGCTCCCTAAAGCAATGCAGATTTTGAGTATAAACATAGGTTCTGCAGTCTCTGAAATCAGTGGAAATTTTCTAATTGTTGTCAATGGAGGGAGGGTTGGGCTGCACACAAATACCCAATCACCCGGTTATTTTACTTTGAAATTTTCTTTTTCAGGCTCTTACAATGTTACTAATTTCATTATGCTGATCCTACTTTGAGTTAGATGAAGCAAAACTGTACTGCTTTAAACCTGAACAGCGTTAACTGCTGAAGAATGGATTTTAGGGGATTGTTTCCAGACAAGTTGCCCTTATTAGAAGCACAGAAAAGAGCGAGTTGCTATTAGAGCTGAGAAAAAAAAGATAGAGATGACTTAATGAACAAATGCACTTGCTGTCAGTTATTTTCTTGGCAGTGTTGCTGCAGGGTCTGTGTGCTGAATGCTTATTAACGATTTCATTCATATTCGCTACTTTCTTTTTTTTCCCCCCTATATCTTTATGGGTTAGAGGGAGGCATCTTCATACGTAGTGGTGAGATACATGAGTCTAATAGACAGGAATAGTGCTTAGAAGTAATTAATTTTCAGGGACTGGTCCAAATCTTACTGAGATCAACTCAGAACCCATTCACTGACTTCAGAACATTCTCCCAGTACCCTTGTTTGCCAAGGAGGAGATTCCCTGCAGGAATACCTCCTGACTTTGAAGACTTGCCTTTTGTACTTCTTTTTTTAAAAAAAAAAACAAACCAAACCAAACCCAAACAACATTATATGTTATCTGCATTACGTGGTGTTCTTATCCTGAGCATGGATTGCATCAACCAGTCTAAGGACTGTGTTGCCTTTCTGCAGAAGGAGGTGGGTTGTGGCAGTAGAGGAAGAGGAGGATGAGAAGTAAATTTTTTAGCTTGGAAGAATGAAATGTGACTGTGTTAAGCAGCAGGCTTTTCCTAGGTTCAGTAGCTGTGCTGGTAGGGCATGAGTGAGAGGAGCAGGTAAAGCTTAAGTGATGGGAAAAAAGGTTAATTTAATGAAATGATAATTTCCCCATTAGCTTTGCTCATTGTAAAGACTGTAAGTACCTTCCACTGTAACGATGTCGCATGTGCTGTGAAATGCTGACATACAAGCACCCGTGATGAAATCTTGTGATTGTTGGAAAGTCATTAAGAGGACTGTCCCTTTTGCCTTAAGAGGTCACCTTTCTGAGGGCTAATGCCCAGGCTCACGTTTAGATGTGAGCTGATGCTGGCTGGATAATCCCACTGGCCAAGAAGAGATGAGAGTGAAAGAGCAAAGGACACAGGGGTGCTGGGGAGCTGCACCTTGTTGGTGCCCGCTTGTGGCGGCGCTGACGTCTGGAGAAGAGAACAATTTTGTTGCTTTTCAAAGAATCAAGATTTACATTCTGTGAAGTAAAATCCCCAAAATTTAAGATTACACCTTATCCTATAGCACTACCTTGCCCTCCAAATAGGAGAAGACCATACGTTTTCTTAGCTTTCTTAAGAAAAATGGCATATAGCTGGTATCTGGCTTGCACGTATTCCCTCTCTGCAACAGGGAACTGCATATTTCCTTCAGACCAGCTTTTAACTTCTGCAGAGATTCTCAGCTTGAATAAATGGAGCTGTATCTTACTGCAAGTGCATTTGTCGTCACTTTTAGAAATTTGAGGATTTGAAAGGAACGGTGTGGGCACAGTATTCTATACACTGGGAGAGGAGACAAAAGATCAGCTTTTTAACATAAAAAGGTTGCAGTGTTTTCTGTCTGGTTTGAACAGTTGTGAGGCAAAAGATGTGACCCTGCTGAGATGGAGCATTTTTATGGTTTAGATGTGGTATAATCCAGAAATTTTAATTTCATTTGAAATGCCATTTGCTCTGTTTACCTATCTGTACACCTACTCAGGGATTGCAAAATGTCTTTAACTTGTGTTATGGCATGTTGCAGCCAGGAGCACATATTGCACAGCTCTTGAAATACCATTCAAGGAAGACACTGAAGCATTTACATGTCTGGATATCTGTATGTTCAAAAGAACATAGTTCTACTTGCTCAGTTTATTGTCTTTCCATCCATACACCTGTGTAAGTATTTTATATATTTTGTATGCTAATAGAAATTCACAGAACATATTAAATTGTGTGTGTGCTTGTTTGTTTTTGGCTAAGTTTTGCATTATTACACAATTTTAGCAGTGGGAAACATTAATAATGTTTCCTTCAGTGAGCCCAAGACCTAAACTTGGTAATTATGACAAAATACTTTTTTTTTCTTTTTTCTTTTCTTTTTTTTTTTCCCCCTAAAGGAAAAAAGGGACTTCTAATTCAGCGTTGTGGCAGAGGTATATGCATAAGAAGGCAAAGTACGGTTTTCACTGCCAATAACTTGCCTATATTGCAAGTAGTGTTTTTAGGGAACTCCTACTCTTTTTGTCCTTCTGTAAATAGAAGTTACAATGGTTTATTTAAAAGGATTTTTAAAAAAGAAACTGTGTATAGGCAAGTTGTGATTTTAAACTGACAGTCAACAGGAGTTACTTAAAGCTAAAATTGTTACTAGGCTGTCTATATAGTGATTTGCGTTAGTTCTTGAATAAAATAAGATTCTTTGTAGACAAAGGCCAAGAAAGGGTCCTTTCCTTGGAAAATGGAGGTGAAAAAATGTGTCAGAATGACCAGAGAATGCAAAAGAATAAACGTCACATCCATAGAGCGATGGGTGGGTGGAAAACTGGTGTGTTTACTTTCAGCCTGAACTGGCCGTTTCTGCAAAGAGCTGCTGTGTGTGTGTTGCTCTTCTTCTGAGGAAGAAGAGAGGTGGAGGCTGTTTTGTGCAGCTGTGGCAAGCTGCAGTACAGTGCCAACAGAATTGCTCACACAGAGGTGTTGCAGGCCTGAGACTTTGTTTATTCATATTTAGGCCTGTTGCATCTCAGTAGGATTTGATCCATGCTGTATTTAGATAGAAAAGACTATTCAGGACTATTTGGCAAAACTCTAGATATCAGAAGTGAATGTTACCTTTTTGAGTGCTGAATATTGGCAAATGCAAATGAATGGCATCTTTCATGATGGGACCAGCAAAATACCCCCTGTGGGCATTTCCACTGAGTGGAAAAAACCCCACCACTTGCAGTTTGGACAGTGGAAATTGTTCTGTAATCTTCCTGACTCTGTATTTAAAAAGTTGAACTAATAAAACAGTACACAAATTTGGTTGTGATTGGTTTTGTGGTTTGGTGGTTGGTTGTTTTTTTTTTTTGGTTGTCATGCCTATCTATATTTTTAGTGGCTGTTCATAGTGCATTTTCTCTTCAGGATCTTTAGATGTTTCCAGTTATGGGTTGACTTCTGAGTCCATGGACAGCGTTTGGGTATAACATTGCAGTACCCCTTTGGGCTTATTATGCTCCAATGCAGTAATTAATGGATTAATGCAAATATGGAGGTAAACTGTATGAAAGATAACATTGTAGAAGAGATGCAAGGACTCTGCATGTTTGTATAACTTGATATTACTAGTTACCCCTCAGTTAGGGGTCTTGGCTACTCATTAATCTGTACACCAGATTTTGCTCTGTTGCAAAGCTTGAAGATTTCATCCTCCTTCCATGTTTTTGGAAATACTGTGGGGTTGGTTTGTTTGGGTTTTTTAATTGTTTTGCCACTTCATGTATGATGTGTGTTTTGGTTGCTGTATAGAAGATTTTAGTATGTCAGGAAGTATTTGGGGTACGTGCTATTCAGCTATATTGTTTGTTGCAGTTCCACTGCAATTATAATTTAAAATCCCTTCTAGAAAAAGCTGGAGAAGATACCTACTCAAGCATTTAAAGCTCTAGACATGGGGGAGGTCCTAAGCAACCTTCTGGAAGGCCCCAACACGTTACAGGGCTGTTACATGAACTTTTAACGATGAGCCACCAACAACCAAAGAATGCCAAGCTTTTCTCTTTTTCTGTGATGATTTAGTGATCAATAACAGTAAAATAATCCAGGCAGTGCACCAGGGAGAATTGCTGCTTTTCTCAAGTGGTTGTTTAACTTTTAAGATAAGCTTCATGGTGTTTCCAGTGGTAATAATGATTAATGCTTCCTTTGCTCTTGGCTGCTCTAGGTTTTTTTCTTCATGGATTTTGAATACTACATGAGGAGCTTACCTCTGTCACTCCCAGCAGGTCTCTTCCAGCAGCACCTAGCTGCTTAATTAATTGACTTGTTATGATGATGGATTTGTATTTGGTTTTATGGATCTTTTGGAGTGCCTTCTTTATGAGGATACCACTGTACTTTGTTCTGGGAGGCATGAAAAGCAAGAAGAAAAGTTGAATTGCCAAATAGCCTAGAAGCATTTGAATAGTTAGAGAACAGCCTGGGAAATAATTCCCTTCTCCTGCTCCCTTTGAAATATACTGTGTATTGCACAACAGCATGCTTGTTGGGGAAGGACTATTTGGCCAGAAGAGAAAGCAGAACTTGTAGGGGACCTTTACCATGTAATCCTATATAAATATTCTGCTGGAGAGTATTCTGCTTGTATTAATTACTGCAGAGTATGCTTGGAGTAAGAACCACAGGGATATACAGGATTGTATTGGAGTATGTATTAATACAGACTACAAAGGTTGTGATTGACCTAGAAAATCCTTTCCTAGGACTTTGGGCCACAGGGAAGGAGGAAATGTGTTGTGAATCCAGTTCAAATTCTTGAATAACATTTCTCCTATATTTTTGTCATGTAAGCAAAGGTAATTTGTGTGTTTAAAGCTTCATCCTGTTTCATCATGCTTTGTCCATTCTGTGAAGCCAGTCGATCAACTTGTGAATTTTGACTTGGACACAGAGATTTTTGATATTTTATTTGTTTATTTATTTTTAAATCATGCTTTTTTTAAAACCTGTGCTATATTTGGTGGAACCATGGAACTGTGATTACTTGTTCTGTAGGAGACTCTACTAATGTCCCAAGACTTCAGAATATGGAATGATAGTTTCTTCATGAAAATTAACTTTGACTCATGTAGGAGTTACTGTATTTATTTATTTACTCCCACTGGAGTGTTTAAAGCAATATGATTTTTGCTGTCTGTCCTGGTTTGAGGTAAAACAAGCTGTTTTCTGTTTTACAATTTTACTTATTTTACTTTTTTAGTGGGGCCTCTTCTAACTAACTAAACTCTGAAAAATTAACAGCACATTGTTCAGAAAACTGTTCACTCTCACAGTGATAACACCTGATTATACCAAGGAATGGTGTGCAGAGAGGCCTTTGCTTATCCTTATTGCTGTAACAACCAAAGTCAGGTAATTTAATTATTTGCCCCATTGGAACGCTGGAAGTGGAAAAGCGTAGAGGGGTCACACCTGTAGGGAGGAGTGGATAGGATAGGTGACCCAAAGCTGACCATCTGGGGTATTCCATCCCATCCGCATCATGCTCAGTATAAAAGCTGAGGGATCAAAGGGTCAATTCTTTTTCTTTGATGGCCGATGTCCAAGGAGGACCCTGCCTGTTCATCTGCCTTTGATCCTGATCCGAGCGTTCCCGACTCCAGATCTGGAATCCAGCTCCTGTCGATCACCAAATCCAGTCTGGGACTTCTCCTGATGCCTACTTGTGACCTGATTGTCATCCAGGAGCTTGATACAGTTTTGTATGTACTGTATCTATTTCATTATTTTATTTTTATTTTTATTTTAGTATTAATACTTCATTAAAGTAGTTTCGTTCATTCTAAACTCATAAGTCTCCTTATCTCTTCCTCCCATTTCTTTTTGGGGGAAGGGCCATCTGTCAATTTAGTTCTGATAAATTTGGCTGAAACAACGACACTGCCATAATATAGTGATGAGTCTTTAGTTCAAGTGTGTAACAGTAATTTCAGAGATGAAAACCCCATGCTTTGTCTTTTTGGGAAGGAATATGACGTGTTGGACAAAGAAGATAAAATGCGTGTGCGTTTAACTTAAGAGTATGGTTGATTAAAATAGAGGGTTGGAGAAACAAATGAGAAGGCACAGAAGAGACATCAAGACATCAGAGATTCTTTTATTGAACGAGAAGTTTGTCTTTATTATGAAGGAGCATCACTCTACAGAAGGATGAGAGTTTTAAATCACTGTGTTAGAACAGAAATGAAATAATTTTTTGTTGTTATCCTCTGTTCAGCTCTGAGGATGTCAGATTTTTCTCTCGTGTTCACTAACAGTGAGGTTAAAGAGGATGCAATGTCTCTTGTGCTGGGCTGCTTGGCTGCAGCTCCAGCCTTGATAGCCAGTCTCCCTGCTGCTAGGGCTGTGCAGCCTGCATGACTCTGCGTGTGTGTGGGTAGGTGGGTGGGTGGGAGAATAACTGCTCCCATTGGAATAGCTTTTGCTGAAATTGATGCTTAACGCCTTTGTCATAAATATAACAAATACTGTTTGTGTGACAAGTTGTTAGTTACTCTTATAGCAACAGCTGATCTTAAATCTTAGTAAGTTCATGTCTTGTTATCTTTCTGCAAGTGATTCTTCCTTTCTGCATATAAGTGTGGAGATTATATATATATGTTACTCTCCCAACTAACACAATAAGGTGAAGAGTCTTGGATGATGATCCTAGTTAGTATTCAGTATTCACATTTTGCTAGACTATGTTATGAAGCTATTTTGGTTTCTTATTTTTCCAGACTGATGGAATCCCTTTAGCCCCAGAATTTTCCTTTTTCAATGGAATAATGACACTTTCTCAGCTTCATTATTTTCTACCACTTTACTGAAGTCAGTTAAGTTACTGGAAATCTTTCTCTCTCTTTTTTTTTTTTTAAATTTTATTTTATTTTTTATTTTATCTTTTTTGGCAAGGTTGAGGCAAGTTCACCTTGGGATTTGGTTGGTTCTGTTGGAATCTTTATATTCTTGCTGGGCTGGATACCTTCCCTTTGGATTTCCTCTCCTCTCCTGGAGCTGCTATATACAGTGTGGCAGTGTGACAATCTAGGCAGGTCATAAATGACTGTTGACAGAGGCCTTGCACGAAACCTAATTTCTTGGTGTCGTTTTGCTCAGAGAACCAATTCTCTTCCTGTCCTATTGTTTTAGTTCTATTTCTCAAGTCTTAACTACTCGTTTTTTACAGGAAGCTCTCCCCTTTCGTAACTGGTATTTTTTTTTAGGATTTTAATGCCAATGTAAAATCCCTTTCTCTGTGAGGAAGAAGGCTTCTGCAGATGTGCTGAAAACTACCAAAGGAAAGGATGGAACTGAGGGGAAGTGACATTTCACAGACACGCTCTTGATTGCCAGTTACTGAAATCGAGACCTTCTGCTGCAGTGTAGGGAATCAGAACTGTCTGTCACTTCATTCTTTCCTGCTCTGTCCTATAGATTTGTATCAAAGATGAATTTAGTTGTCTTCCTACATATTCTTTGGAATTTGTCAGCACTATTAATACTCGATTAACACAATTTGGAGGCTTCTTTCAAAATATATTTTATGGCTCTTGTAAATGATAATTTCTGTCTATTAAGAAAAATACTAGGTCAAAAATATTTTTGGATTTAAATTATCCGTACTTAAGTAGATGAGGGGGAAAAAACTGAAGGATATAAGTAGTATAGAAAACAATGGCAAGAGTTGCTGAAATTGAACAATGTAATGAGTCATTTGAATAATCTGTTTGACAAGTGATAAAAAAATTTCAACCTGCAGATTTTAGGAGGGGAAATAAACTTTAAGAGGTTTACTTTGGATACAAATTGAGAGGGATTTCAGAATCATAACTTCTGGAGCCAAGGAAAAATATTGTTCCTTAAAGGTAACTGTTACCGAAACTCAGAAAGTTAGTATTCTACTTAATCTGTGTAGTTCTGTTTTATTTTTCAAATATATCTAGTTTCATAAGGTTGTAACCGTGAGAATGGAAACCTGTCATCTATTAAACAGCTCTATTTCTGCTGTTTTTGCAGAATACTTTGACGTATATTTCTGTAGAAAAGGTGAATTACTTTCTTAAAACTCTGGAGACTTTCATGGTGGTGAAATGTCCTTTTCCCATTAGAGACACCGCCAAGAGAAATATGCATTATTTGGGCCACCAAGCAGATGTTATTCTGGATATTTCATATTACATATTGGATATACATTTGTATGTTGCCAAGAAATACAGATTCTGAATTTCTAACCTGTTTTATTCTTCAGAGATTCTTCTGGCTGTGAGACGGTCTGGTCTACTGAAAAACCTTTTAGTGGGTTGTCACATCTAAATAAGATCTCATTGAAAAAGAATTTTCTTAAAAGGTATAATTACAAGGTATATGAAAAGCGTTGGGAAGACTACAAATCAGTGTAGTCCAGGCTTCAATGGGATTTAAGCGTTGATAGTGCTACCATAGCATGAACTGCTTGATGAAAGGAATAACTATAAATGGTATTCTTTCTCAGTTGTAAGTTTTCGTCACACCATTGATCCTGAGCCCATTGTTTTCCTGCCATGAATCAGCAGCACCTTTAATAACACTGAGCTAAGTGTACATGCATCTAGTTGCAGGATTGTGGTTGAACATTGCTGTAAGCCATATTCTGCCTGGACTTCCTGGAAAGAGGATGGATTCATTACTGTATTTTCCCTTGTGTCACCACTTCCTACAGCAGATATGGGAGAAGTGCACAGTCTGGCTACTCTGTCTGAAGCCACTGAGGTGTGCAAAAGAGAGTGTGAAGTGTCACACGCAACGTATTGCTCTTATTTTATTTTCTCATCTCTAGGCTTGTTTGGAGCAGAACTTGACAGAAATGTCAACCAGAGCCTGCAGAACCAAGTGCTAAAACATTTTTGCTGTGACAATCTAATTTTCTGTATTCATCACCTTGCTTTGCACATTTGTTTCAGGTATAGATGGCCTTTGGTAGCAAGTCATCCTCTATGAATGCAGTAGTCCAGCATGCAGAGGTCTTTCAGTCTACATGCATTTGCAACACATGTTCTCTTTTTCTACCAAAATCAAACCCCAGGTCTGGAGGTTATAATTTAGCATGAATAGTAGTGAGAACTGAAAATTCTGCAATTAAGCCTGGTTTAATTTCTTCCTGATGCATATTCTCTTGAGTGTATTTGCATGTAAATGCTCTCATTTCTTTTTTTAAAAGGTGAAGAATTATCAGCTAAAGCCCCTTCCCCAAAACAGCCCCCGCCTCAAATCTATTCCAGTAATAACATATAATCAGTAAAAATAAAAGTAGATTTCTCAGTTCCCTTTTTTCCTTTGAAGAAGCAAATGGTGTAGGTATAAGCTTACAGCATATAAAAAAAAGTTTTAACCGCTACTTTAATTTGAGTGACAGTGCTGTAACTGTGGTAATTCTTATGAAAGAGATTAATTGTTCATAACTGACTTCCTATTACTAAATTTTGCCACCAGCACATTACTGAAGACCAGTGAATTCTCAAATCTTATCTGCAATTTCTAGTTACCTACTGATGATTTTTTTTTTCTCTCTCTCTTTTTTTTTTCTTTTTTTTTCTTTTTTTCTTTTCTTTTTCCCCCAGTGGCCATTAGAACAACTCAGGCAGTCAAGGGGACATGTTTTTTGGAGGCTTTCATGGCGGCAACTGCATTCTTGCCATTCTAATTACCATACTTGGATCATGTAAGAAAAAGCTGTGCAAGATGTGTATTGCATGATATTCCAAGTAGGATTTTCTTGCCAAGGCCAGTTGCTAACACTGTGACCATCCTTTTGAACTCTCTGCCGATGCTGACAAAGAGGCGGATGCTGCAGAGTTCGTAACTTCTGGCAGAGTCCCCATGTCTCTGCACTTGGGTGGGGAGGCTGTCTAGGGAGCTGTGTGTTGGTGCTCTCCCTCCTGTGGTGGGGTGGTCAGCCCTGCTGAGTCTTGGGATGTGGTGGGGAGTTGAGAGTGTTGGAGGAGTGACTTCAGGCTCTCAGGGGCAGGGACTTGCAGTTGGAAGCAAAGAAGGATGTGGAGGCTGTGGATGTTGCTGTGGGGATATGGGGCAAGACATATAGGACACTTGGTAGTGTTCATTCCTCAAAGCTGTTTGTTCTATGCAATGACTTAAGTGACTTCCACCTCTAATTTTCAGCGGATGTTTATCAAAAGTGTCATTTCTTATCTTTCTCATGCTAATTTATTTTGCAGTGGCTTATAATGACCATCCCAATTGCCTTGATTTTCTTCTTACAACAGAATTGCTATGTTTGGCCTCACCAGAGTTTATGTCCTGAAGTGTCCTTTTGCTCACTGTCCCTCCAGATGCTTCGTTTTATGATAGCTCTTTTTGATGATCCAGACCTTGTAATAGCTGAATCTGTAAATATTTTTATTCTGTCTTTGTTAAGCAAAATATTACTGCAGAGCATTTTGAGTGTTTTCCATTTCCACATAAAGGAAGTTATCATGCTTCCCCCTTCTCCCTGGGAGCTGCAAAATTTTGGATGATGAAAGTATAGTAGTGTTATAAAGCAATGCACTGCTATCCTGACTAGCGTGACCATTAATTTAGCAGAGTGTAAGGATTTCTAACAAACGCCCTCGCTTGGGTTAGTTTACTGGTAATTCCTTTCCTGTTGATCAAAACCTTTAGGTCAAATTATGTTTAGATGCAATTAATAGTTCTCTTCCACAGCTACAATTTGAATAAGATGTATTTTAGCTTATTATTTAACATTAAAAAATCCAATTAACTGTAAACACAAAGAAAATGTTTTATTTCTCAGTTTGTCTTGTAAATATCAATGGAAACTGATCACTTCCTTTTCTTAAGCTCTGTTTTTAGAGGGGTTGAAGAGGCCAGCTTTTCTTGTGCTGGGTGGGACTTTTCCTCTAAATATCGTCTCAGTGATTCTTCCAAGATCTAGAGAGGTCTCAAAGCTGATGTATGAATTATTTCCTATTCCTGTCTTCCTTTTGTCAATTTTGTTCTGAAAGTAGGAAGTAGAATGAACTGCAGGCTTGGCTACAAGTTAAATCCTTCAGGCTTTTCAAGAATTTTGTTTGTATTAAAATACTATTATTTAGCAAAACCTTGGTTTTGAACTGTTAATCCAAGAAAGATGTTGAAATTATTAGTTAAGCCTTATGAGAGTGCTTTAACAAAATGTTTATGTTTTTTGATCAAGACAAGTTAGAGAGAGGGTTTAAAGGATGAGGTTTTTCTGGCACCAGTGAAGGGTAGCTCCTACTGTGCTGAAGCAGCCTCAGGATAACTAGCTGCGGAAGAAACTGCTGGATCTACTCCTTGTAGTATGTGCTTCTGGTTGACTTCTAGTCTCCTCATCACTCTTTCAATAACAGTAGTGGTAACAGTTTAAAAAATGTGTGAAACATAATGGTATAAGGTAGCAAGGACCTCACTTCCTTGGCTGGTGACTGAAGGCCCTACTGTAGTAGCAGTGCCTAGCTTTGAAAAGAAGGCAAAGCCTGGGGTATTAAACTGTGTTGCTATTACATAAGTTCTTATGAAAGTCAATTTAAAGGATAAATTGGAACTAGATAATCCTTTTTGGGAAGGCAGCTATGTTATAAATAGAAGGTGATACAATTCTCCCAAATGGTACTTCTCTGTTGAGTAATTTTGGTGCCACATAGATCCAGAATTTGTCGCAGCTGTGCATCAGGGATGTGCAAAAAAACCCCACATGTTGTCATTGAGACACAGAGGTCTTAGTCTGTAAATACAAAACCAGCTCATAAATATTTGTATTCTACCCAAGCAGTTCATGTAATGTAAACAGAAGCTTAGCATGTTCTGCTACAGAGTGATACAGTATGGACTAGAGTACTTTGAGAAATGAGAGGCTTATCTCTTAGATTATTCATTCTAATCATGGCAATGGACTTTTAAAGCAGTGCTTTAAAAGTCTGTGTGGGTTTGGTCTTTGCCCTCAGTAACAACCAGACAACCTCCCACAGAATTCGTGATCTAAATCACTACTGAAGTAGACTGAGCCAGATACTGCCTTCCTTTATCCACTGCAAATTTGTGAATGGGTCTTCATATGTATTAATGGAGGCAGTTTTAAAAATAAGAGTAAGACAAGACATTGAAAGAGTTTGCCCACATGGACACCTAATACCATCTTTAGATAGCTTACATCTCAACTGTCTTTGGGCAGTCTTACTGACCAATTCTAATGCTGGATTAGAAACACTTGGTAAGCCTGTGGCTCTAGTGCCATGATGGTTCATGTTAAAAGGGGAGCCTTCTCCTTGCCTTGGTGAATGTATGAAAAAGAAGGTATGTCTTTGATGCAGTATGCACACTCAATGTTGTCTGAATACAAGGTATTATCCTTTCATCTTGCACTTTCTGTTAATGTGTGCGAAGATCTTATTTTAGATATGTCACCTTTGTAAAGTCTTGTGTCACTTGGTATTGCTAGAAGCTAGTAAAGTCAGCTTTGATGTTTGCCATCAACAACAAGCACTCTACGGATTCAGGAAAACTGTTTTGTTGCTGACCCATAGGAGTGTTCCTTGTGATCTAAAGCCTTTGGTGTGTATATAAACAAAAAGAAAGTGGTGCCCCCTGTCACGTGCAGTTACTTCCCCTTTCTAGAAGGAACAGAAGTGGGATAACTTCTGTTCTATTTGTGAGGGATAATGTGGGAATGATAATTTTATAAATCAAGTATAAGCATTTATATTGTAGTCCAAATATATTATTATGGTTGGCTGGCCTCAATGACCTTAAAGGTATTTTCCAACCTGAATGATTCTATGATTCTATTTAGACCTGTCTTTGTGAAACTCATTTTCTGAATTGCCAGTTTTCTTGATTGGTCAAGAAAGTGACTGTATGGGGACAAATACATGCAGAAAATGCCCTGTAAAGAATAAAAATATACATGACTTTGTGCAACTTTATAACTTTGATCTTGTACATGTTTTGCAAGAAGCTTGTTTTTCTAGAGGTAAAGAGTACATTATACACTCCAGTCAAAACTGATCTGACTTTAGTGAGTTAATACTCTCAGGATAAAAAACACAGCACTTTGTGTGAATTCAGCTACATATTGCACACATTCAGCAGTAAATCTGTTCCGTGTGTGTGACAACTCTCTGAGATGCGCAGTAAGTAAAGAAAGTGTGCAAGATTGATCTGCCTTACATGAACATGCATTTAAAAACTAATGTATTTAGGTCTAAAAACAAGCCACTACATTTATTTAGCCTTTTTCCGATATTAACACCAACGAGTGATTTAACAGAAAATAGAAATGTGAAATGTTTTCTGATCTAAAAGTGTCTCTGACGTCACTTGGGTCAGGACTGTGGTTGGACCCCCTCTACATTGCGAGCCCATGTGTATCAGATAATCTGTTTATGATTCTCCACACATCCGAAGTCAAATGGCTCAGTGTGAGGCTAAGTGGATGCTTGTGAAGTGTACAGACTTGATTGGCACGACAGAAATTACTGGTGTTCTAGATACATGGGCTCTGTAACTACTTTTGGCCCAGGTTCCAAGGTGTACCTGGGTATCTGGATCTTCCACCAAATGAAAACACAAGCAAAAGAGGTCCAGTGTCATTTGGGGTGGGACCTCTGTAAGAGGGTGTGTTATCCTTTGCAACAGGCACAAGACA
Organism: Thinocorus orbignyianus; assembly: GCA_013400375.1. NCBI lineage: Eukaryota > Metazoa > Chordata > Aves > Ciconiiformes > Thinocoridae > Thinocorus > Thinocorus orbignyianus. Next base: position 657,051 of record VXBW01004074.1, on the reverse strand, counting down.
ATTAACTTTTCCTTTGCAAATAAAAATAAATTGAATGATTGTTTTATTCTTAGCTGTCTTCCACTGAGTGTTGCTGGTATTGAGTGTGGAATAGGCTCAGTAAGGAAATTTGGAGTTGTGAAAACGTATGTTGCTCTTTTGTAAAAACAAACAAACAACAAAAGGGTTCTTAGTACATTTCGCTGCACATTCTGGAGCTTGCACACAGCTTTTAAGCTTATGATTAAATATTGCATTTGAAAAATTCAAAGTCAGTTGTGGTAAAGGAGTGCTGTTTTTGTGGCTCTGTGGCCAATAACTTGTAGGCAATTTTGTGAAGAAGTGGCATAGCTTTTAGGAATAAGCAGCAGGTTAGAAATTGAATTAAAGCAAAATCTATTTGAGGACTGAACTCTTTGACTCGCCTCCATACCAATTGTCGTTACGCATCTTTGTCCAGTTTTCATACAAATGGGATAAAAAAGAGTGAAGTACCGCAAGGGGAGTGGTTTTGCAACGTATCAGTAAATGGAATACTAGGCAGATGGCAATGTCCTTCACTAAGTAGAATTTTTTTCAATCTCAAATCATGGGGTTCATCACATACAGAAGTTATAGCTGGGGTGTGTGCTTCATCTGATACATGACCTGCAACATTGCTGAGGTCACCAACTAGGGTAAGTTTTTTAACTGGAACGGTAAACCTCCATAGCAGATGCACTACTGATAAAAACGTTGTAAATGCTTAGAGAAAATAGTTTTTGTCAAATATAGTGATAGGATAATTGTTGATGAGTTTAGCAGCAGCTGATGGCCCGCAGGATTTTAGTTTTCTTTCCATTTGTGCACATCGTAAAAATAAACTGGTTTGTATACAAGACTCCCAGTTCAGCAGAAAACTTACTATAGTGTTAGGAGGGAAGACTTGCTAGAAAGTACCAGGACTTCTCAGGAGGGCTCAGGGTTTTATGTATGCTGCAAAGCTAAGGAGGGATGCCCATGAAACTCTTAATTGTGGAACACCAAGTTAATCCTAATAGTTCTGTTCCTCAGGTTGTGCTCCAGCTTTATCCATGGGGAAGCAAATCATCCTTGTCTCTTGATGGGCAGTGAGGAGAACATGCTGTATTGTGCACCAGTGAGAAAAATGGTGGCTTTACTTTTTGTTACCTTCCAGCTGGGTCTATAATGCATCAAAAAGGAAGAGTCAGGGGAGCTGAAGACTGCTCAAAAAGAGCAAAGTCTGAATTTGAGAAAAATCTCATGCTTTGCTCATGCAGCTACTGCATCATCCCTATCACCCCAGCCCCAGCTCTTCTTGCTGGACTTTCCAGCTCAGGAGGTAAGGCTGCAACTCTCCTAATGCAGGATGATGTTCTGTGTGCAGAGTGTCTGTCATAGATCTGGAATAAGACCTGAAGGAGTGACTATAGTATCAATAATCAGTAATAATTCCAGGCTTTGCCTGCCTTCTCCATGCACACTTTTAAATAATTTTCTTCTGTAGCAATATTTGGATGGGCACAAAGACACACTATATATTTTTAAAAGCATAAATGCAAGGAGTTTAACAGGTCTTGCAATTATAGCAGCTTTAAGTCTGCAATGCATTATTTAATGTTTATTTCCCATTTTAATCACCTTTCCAGATCCAAGTGACAGTTAAAATTAGAGCTGACACAGTAAATCCTGCTCTATGACAAGCTTGCAAAATTCCACTCTCCCACTTGGCTAAAGTGAGTAATGGGTTGTGATGGGTGTGTAATACATCATTAGGTTTCCCCTCCTCCCTCTCCCCCTTTTACTATCACTTTAGGGGTGTGTTCTGAGCTTGGATCAGTAAGTTTTCCTACCTTTCACAAAATGTTTCTTCCCTCTTAGTTACAGTTCTTAGCTATGAGAACCTGCTTTTGTATGCCATTAATTATGGGAGTCATGGCCCCTTTGTTTAGTGTTATTAATTTCCTATTGGAAAGGCTTTATTTCCCTTCTCTGCTTTTAGAAATGACTTTTGCTAGTACGGGCATAGCAACAAGTTCAAAGTTACAGCTTCTGAGGGTGCTTTGCTCTCCCTTCGGGTCAGTCAGTCTATGGCTGTGCACCACCTGTACTGTCTGCTCAGCGCTTCATCCAGAAATACTAGGAATTAGGAATAGTATCTTTTTCTACTATTAGACAAAAGGAAAAGATCAGTGACTACCATGCTAACCCTGAAGTACTGGTTTTCTTTTTACAGAGATGCTACTGCAGCGAGTGTGCATCTCCTCCTGTAGGCAAACACTTGTGGTTTGCAACTGTAGGTATGGGTTACAGCGGGGACCCTTGCCCACAGGTGGGACTGTGTGCAGTGCTGTCTGGCCTTGCGAGAAATGTGCTGAAGTGGGCACAGTGTATGCAGGGGCACCGTTTGGCAAAGTCTCCTGCTGTGTTCTGTTACTGGTTACAGTCTGTCATGATCTGCCCTTCTTTTTGCTTTTCTCCTCTTCACCAGGGTGCAGACGCTTTCCCACACTTGACCCCTTTTTCTTTGATTTAACTAGTTGATGTATATTCCTAATGTAGCTAGCAATAGGGCTGGCGAGATCCTGTCATGGCAGGTGGCAGAAAGAGCTTTTGCAGATTCTCTTACTCTGTTTTGGGCTCTGGGAGGTGATTTGCAATTGGCTTTTACAACAAGAAGCCCCTCTGTGAGTTCTGTATGTTGCAAAGAAGACTATCTCCAGAAAAGCATTTTTGTCAATTTCATTGCATTTGCAGGCGATACCAAATATTAAATAACAGGACTGTGGAATGTGGTTATTCCAACAGAAGACTGGATTTCAGTGAGAAGTCTGACAGATACTATTACAATAGAGGCTACAGCTGCGGTGAAGAGCCCACAGAAACCACTTTGATAACACTGTCAGCAGTCTGCTGCTGTAGCTGGGTGTAAGTGTGGTGCAGACTGTGTAGTGAAGGAAAAGGGTGGGGAGATTGCTGCTCTTTTGTCATTACATCCATCCATCCAGAAAAACTTTTACCATTTTATTTCATATCTGGAGGCAAGTGTAGCTGCAACAGATTTCATACAAGCACCCTTGCTGTCATTAGGGTTTTGTGCAATATTTCCTTTTACATGTGTATGTGCAGACTGTTTTGTTGAACAGCATGGCAAGAGTTTTGGAATCAAAATTTATAGTACAAATTAAATACATTTTGGGAAGCTGACACTTGAAATGGAAATAGTGGAGGAAAATGAACATATTGAACCACCCACTTATTGCTTACTCATTCTGTTTCTTGACACACTCAGCTTCTGCTGGGTTTGCTACAGCACAAAGATAAGGAGAGCTGATTCTTTACTTCCTTGTCCCTTGCATTGCTGTTCATGCTGGGTGAGAATATTGTTTTATATTGATGATCTTGGAAGACGGCAGGGAAGGGCAGAAAGGACTCTGCATTTTCTGGTTGTGGGTAGGTGTCATCTGTGTTACATGAATAATTAGGGACCTCTTTAGCTCTTGGCTATATGTATAANTCTGTACGGTACGAAAAGACAACTTGTAAGAACAACATGTACTTTTTTCATATTTAAACTAGAAGTTCAGGAGAGCTTAACTGATACATTGATTCCACATCTAGTAGTAGTTACAGACAAAAGGCTCTTTCAAATGCCCTTTGGGTAAAGTTGCAAAGTCAGGCACTCAAAGTGTAGATCCTTGTGTACAATTACGTCTTTTAAATATTCTCCTGACCTCTCTTCAAATCTTGGCAAGGCAACTTCCTCCTCCCCAGCTATGCTCTTGGAGCTGCTGAATTATTTTGATGCTTTTAATTCTTTTTCTTCTTTAAAAGCGAGCACCTGATAGGGAAAATTTCAGGTCAAAATTGCTGAAAGCTGGCAAGTGTAGAGGCAACTGAAAAAAGACAAGATCTTGCTAATGAATAAAATTAGCAATAGATGGTTTCATTGGCTTGGCCTTCAACATGCATGACCTCTGAAAATACAGTTCAAAGAGAGCTAAAAACATTTCCTCAACACTCTATATTTAGTCAGCATTTACCTAACAGCAGTCTAATCTGTTGAAAAAATCTTGATGACAGTCTCAAGAAAGTCAGCATCCATTTGTTTTTTCTTTCAGTTTGCTCACAGGCAGTGTAGGTCAGGCTGATACCCTTGGATTCTCACTTTCATGAGTAATGTATTTGCATTAACATTATAAAGCTTTTACATGATGAAAAGAATATGAAATGAAAAGCGTCTAAACCCAACTGCAAAGAGCTTCTCCATCATCTCAGCAGGAGGAGAGTATATGTGGCTCTATTCAATCCTATTGTCTCTNTTTTTTTTCCTTCCATAGAAAGAGATTCCACAAAGAAAGAAGTGCTGCAGGACTTAGTTCTCTGTAAGTGCTNGCTAATGAATAAAATTAGCAATAGATGGTTTCATTGGCTTGGCCTTCAACATGCATGACCTCTGAAAATACAGTTCAAAGAGAGCTAAAAACATTTCCTCAACACTCTATATTTAGTCAGCATTTACCTAACAGCAGTCTAATCTGTTGAAAAAATCTTGATGACAGTCTCAAGAAAGTCAGCATCCATTTGTTTTTTCTTTCAGTTTGCTCACAGGCAGTGTAGGTCAGGCTGATACCCTTGGATTCTCACTTTCATGAGTAATGTATTTGCATTAACATTATAAAGCTTTTACATGATGAAAAGAATATGAAATGAAAAGCATCTAAACCCAACTGCAAAGAGCTTCTCCATCATCTCAGCAGGAGGAGAGTATATGTGGCTCTATTCAATCCTATTGTCTCTGAAAACTTCTGTTTTCTGCTGAAGTTTTAGGGGGTGAGCAGGGTGGTAAGTTTGCTCACATGCACACATGACTTTGCTATTGGCAGCAGACTGAAGAAAACTTCTCAGTGTAAAATATGCAAAGAAAACATGCAGTAGAGCTTGTAAAGTCATTTTGGCCTTCCATGCCTTTTCTGCGAACCACGGCTCTGCCACCAACAAGCTTTGGTTTACTGGGTCAGGTGAATGTAGCCTTCAAAGGCAGAATCGCCAAGATAAGCTGGGTGGCTCTGGTGGCAGTGTGTTGAGAATCAGGATGGTAAGTAGGCACAGCTCAGTTCTTTGTTCACAACAGAGAATACCATCCTGTAAATGGAGCTGTCTTCCTCGTGAAGATAGAGCTGGGGTTTCTTTAATGGTTTGGGAGAAAAAGTAAGGCTTGTGCAGGATCTCATCGCTACCCATTCAGCATACCCCAAGGGGGAGTGTGTTTCCACAAGCATATATTATTTAGGTGAAACAGAGGTAAAGCTCTTGCAGAATACCCAGAATCTGTAGCAAAGATAACAGATCTAACACGGAGACAATGCATCTTCTTAGCACTAACACCTTTTTACAAATTTAAGTAATTGGATTAAAAAATAAGGGAGAATGCATTCACTTTTTTTCCTTGTCAAAGCCGTAATGGTTTGGTTAAAAACAAAACAAAAAAACCCCAAACCCACATTGGTCAATATTTCCTCACACAGATAAATGTTGTGCTCAGTTTGTTGCAGTTTCAGGAAACGATTAAGATCTTCCTCTTGGTGCATCTATCTTAGCATTTCAGCTCCAAGAAGCAGCGAGTGTGCTCTCGGATCAAGCTCCCAGATCCTTTTCTGTTACGGAGCCCTGGGTCTCACTGCAGAGGGGTTTAGGGGAGTGCAGCCGGGCTCTGCGGAGGGCAGGAGGATGCAAGGATGCTCTGCTTTCTATTACGTATCCAGCCTGGGGCCAGGTTAGAGCTAGTCCCTGCAAAGCTCCTGATGTGTGTATGCAGGGGCTGAGGCCTCCACTCCAAATGTTTTGCTCTGCAAACCCATTCCAGCTGGGCCATGCTGGTTTGCTGATGTACAACCAGCTTCTGTTTGGGGGTTGAAAGCGATTTAAAGGTTGGGCTAAGAGAGACTAAGTAGTAGTGTGTAGTATAATACATAAAGCAAAACCTTCCAATGATGTTTGTGGTAGTGTTTTGATCTTGCGTGCACAATTATTTGCAAGAAGCTCTTTTTGTTTTTTAGCATGGATACTTTGTAATAATCACTGGTATTTAAAAAAATTAAGTTGCACTTTTCAGTAGCAATAAAAATCTGAGGTAATTTTGCCAGAGTACTGCTGAATAGCTAATTTTTCAAACTTAGTAATTTGAGCATAATGTATTTCTTCTTCAATTATGTGGAAGTTTTATTAAGAAGCCTGAGCTATGCAAAGTTCTGTTATAAAATGGTGTTTATTAATAGATTTGCTTGCTCTCTTTGGCTTAATGTAACTAATTAGGCTGCTATTAGGCTGCTAATATAGAAGACAAAGCTATCCTGGAATGAGGTATTGCTTGAGGAGATCTTACACAAGCCATGCATACAAAGTTGAGGGTAACTTGGGGGCTTCACTGCTTTGCAGGATATGGCTGTTGTGCAGCAGTGTCTCAAAAAGAACCAATAGCAGCAAAGCCAAAATACTAAGAGCTTTACTCCATTTTTAAAAACTGTAGGAAAGGATAATCAGGTGTTGAACTTTACTGGTTTGGGACTTGCTCCCAGGGTCCTGGGCAGTCACCAAGGTTGGGTGAGCTTAGTTTGGTTCTGAGCACTTAAACATCAAAAGTGTAATCTTGTTTGCTGTCCTTGCTGCAGGAGCTCTGGAGAAATACATGCCACCAACTCCTCTGCTGGGACATAGTAGAATTTTGCATGGCTGGCTGTGTCAGTATTGGGTTGTCTTGCTGAAACTGAGATTGAGCAGCTGGGTATGTCAAAGCGGCTGCTGAAACACTGCTTCAGCATAAATCCTGCCCTGGTGCTGTGCCTTGCAAAGCACTGAGAGCCTCGCTTTATGCAGGCAGTAGTTCTGCACCCCCAAAAAGAGCCTTGAAGACAGAAAGAGTACTAGGGTATCACAGTGTTGCCTTGCCTGGATATATCCTTTCTCTCTTAGTCTTTTCTTTCCTCATAAGGATGGGAGGGGAAATAATTCTGTGCTTCTGCTTTTTTTTTTTTTTAATTATTTTTTATTTTTTTTATATTTTCTCTGCTTTTTTAAAAAAACATGTCTGGGACCAGTCAGCTCCTGCAGGTACCTGAAGTCCATCTGCCAAAGGAGGAGAAAAGAGGTGGATGGAGAAGTGAGCAAAACTATCCCAACAATCCAAATTAAGATAACTTGATTTTCTTGTGTGTAAGTGGGGAGGTAGCTTTGGTGCAGGTATCAGATGGTCTATTACAGACTTTTATTTTTTTTTTCTGCAATGCTTTACAATCAGAGTAGAATTTAAATAAAAACTTGTTATAGTGCATTAAGCACTAACATGGCATAAAGCCATTTTTTGGGTATCATTCTGCTGAGTTACTTGTGTTGTACGTATGGGCAAGAAACCTATTTAGAAGTCCTTTCTGAGTGTTCTTGATGGTGGGGGGGAAAGCATTGAGAGATCTATTTACTTTTGTTACTCTTGGCCTGTCTTACTACTTTCTTATCCTTTATAAGTGCTGGGGTAGATGCAAATCAGTATACAGCAATGTATTGTAGGGGGTTTCTTTCCTCCTGCAAGGCAAAAAAAAAAAAAAAAAAGAGGAAAAACATCTAAGTTATTCTCTCTTTTTGCAGGCTTTCTTGCAATCACTTTATCTCATTTGAAAATATTTTTTCTGCCTGCAAGCTGTGTGAAAAATACATATACAGCTATGGAAATCAATTAATGCTTCTCAGGGGAGTCATTCTGGTTATGAACAAACTGTTGTCAAACATAGAATGTAAACAAACTGAAAATTTAAGATTTCCAACTGCCTAATCGTTCTTTGATGTAATATTGGTAGAAAACCTGTGATAATAGCAATAAGAGCTTTCCCAAAAGAGGCACGAGTTTTCAGCTGATATAGCATTCTCTCCCATCAGTGCTGCGCTAGCATTGTGTCTCCTATTTTCTTACTCCTCCAGCATCTACTTTGAATATTATAAGGTAGGTATGATGCAGCATGGCCTGGGAGAATTTACTTGGGAAGGAGGGCTGCTTTCCCCTGTGAACAGCAGAGTTCAACTCTTCCTTACCTGACTTACCATTTTCTTTCTCCCAAGAAGAGTGTCGCAAAGTCTCCATAGGATTTGGCTGTGCTCAGTAGGCTGGGTGTAGACCAGGGGTCTAAAATGTTATAGAGTCAGACTTCGGAGAATATTTTTTTCTTCTGGTATTTCCAGCTATGTTTGGTACATCAGTACAGTTCCCTTTCAATTTTAGTTTTACTTCCTTCCTTGAGGGCAGCAAATGTAGCAAAGGTGACTGATGAAGAGTCCTTCCCTGAGACTGCTGTAATCTTCCCTGAGTCATTTGGCAGCAAAGATGCATTGACCAAGTGGTTGGTATTTGTGGAAGTACCTTGGAGCCACCAGGGCTTGGGAAGTTGGGCAGTTGTGAGATGCTGGCTTCTTCTGTGCTTCTGCCTACCACACTGTGTACTCCAGGCTCTGTATTGACTCTAGAACAAAGATTAACCTTAGAGTGGAAATTTTCTATCTGGGCTGATGGTGAAAGCTTTTGGATGTGCAGAAGCCCTGCCAAATGAAGATCCACAGCATGGTACTGATGTGCCCACTATACAAAGCTGTATGATCACAGTCAGGTCGTTTACTGAAAACACCTCTTAAAGAAAATCTTGATGTAAAAGTCTTTTCTAAAGAAGAAGCATCTGTCATGCATATTTTCCTAAAGAACAAAGTAATCACTGTATATCTTATCAAGTGTTGTTTCTTCAAATTAACTGAACTGTGAAGGATTAAGAAAAAAAAAAACAAGGAAAAGGCTTCCTTTTTTTTTTTTTTTAATCTTTGGTAAAGGAAAATAGGGGTTGTAAACTTTTTTTATTTCATTAAAAGCTATGGACAAGAATAGAATAGTGCAGCACTGTCACCTCTACAGTCTTTGTGACTTTCCCATGTACACAGAGGACAATACTCAAACTGGATTGCTCTATAAATTACTGTGGAAACAGTCAACAGGAACTGATCTGGATCGTTCTTGGTGGTGAGACAGATGAATGGGACACTGAGAATCCTTTTGTGGTTGCTTTGTTTGCTTCTCAAAGTTGAGGGAGTGTTTGAATATTGCATGCTTCCTAATGACTTCTGCCCCCCTCTTCCAGCCATGGATTTAAAATATTTAACTTGCTGAAAGACTTTGGACTTTGGTTTGAAATCCTCTAAGTGGGAAAGCATTGACTGTTGGCGAGTTCAAGTGTAAAATTGGTTGTAAGTAATCGTGGGGAAACAGTGCAATGGAGCTGAACAGTACACTGGAAACTAGAGTAGTCTAAATCAAAACACATTTGTTGTTTAATGTTTGCTGCTGGTTTCTAAGAGCAGAGCTAGTAAATACTGGCTCCAAAGTCCATTTAAATCAATCAGAAGAATCTTAATGTAATTAATTTGGGCTAGATTTTGAATTAATTCATTCTCTCAAGGTGCTTTACCTTAAGTTTCTATTACAGGATGTGGGTCACTTTTTCTTGGATGTTTCATGAACATGATTGTACAGTGGATTTATAAGGCCTGAGGCAAATCAAACTCAGATACATATCTTAACCACTAATTAATATAAGCTATGGGAATCTATAACTAGGTAATTTTGATTCTCAGGAAGGAACAGGTAAACATGGGTTCTTTTCTTTGCATTTACATGTATTTGAAATAATTTTCTTTGAAGCTTTTAAAAAGAGGAATTAAAAGTAATGTTTTGGGAAAGCTAAAAGTAAAGTTAATATTGCTGCTTAGGACCTGCTTTTGCCTAGTGAGGATTGCCAGATGCTCAGATTAATTTCATTTATTGCCTAAGCTTTGTCTGACCCCTCTTTAGAGGTGAGGGTTAATCCACTGAAAAAATTACTTTGTTCTGTATTGTATGCCATTAAATCTTGCAGAATGGGTTTGGCTTGTTGATTATATTCCATCATTCCTGTTACCTCAAATACTGTTTTCCTTTAATTAGTATATGTATTGGAGCTGTCTGGTGCTATGCCCCAACATCTTACCATACAGTATCGAGGTGTTTTTCTGTTTACCTAGAGCTGTGCTTGGGAGCGCTGTCTTGCCACATTGGAAGCTTGTGCTGGAACTGTTTTGCATCTCTCTTTACAGCTGTCCACACAGTGCACCCTTTCTGGCTCTTCTCCCTCCATTGTGACTTGGGAGAATGTGCTGGATAATTTTCCCCTTACTATTTCCATTTAATTTCTCTCTGCTTCGTGACACCCAGGAAAGAAGTGCTGCTGCTTCATCTGCCTTGTGAGCAGGTCTACTCCTTGGCCTGGCTTGGGGGGATTCCGTTCTGGGCAGGGTGATCCAGGGCTCCCCATGGCTGTGGAACAAGAATGATCATCATTCCTGTTTGCTCAGGGAGGTGCTTTTTGCCATGTATGTTTTTT
>VXBW01004074.1:553712-636476 GCA_013400375.1 Thinocorus orbignyianus | reverse complement strand
GATTAGTTTCCATTTTTAAATAAAGTCTAATAATCTTCTTTTTTTTTTTTTTTTCTTTCCCCACTCCCATCCCCCCGACTTAGGAGAGGAAAAGAAGTTTTAGAGTTAGCTGAGTTTTATTTTGAGGAAAAAAAATAAATGAGCCCAGCTATGAAACATAGTTGGCTGGTAGCCTGTGCTTATCCTGGCTGTTGGTGCTAATGATCTCTGAGGACACAGAAGAGCAGTAGTTACTGCAGAATCAGAAGTCCCAACAATGTATAGTTTGATTCTTGACTAATTGTTATAACAAGCATCTTCATAGGAATATGAGCAGGCTATACTTCAGAATACTTGCTTGTTCCATTTCTTTATCACATACTTTGAATGATTGCTGAACTTGATAAATTTTTGGTTAGCATATTGTTGTGATTTTTTGTTTTGTTTTGTTTTCCTTCCGCTTCTACAACCACTGAAATCTGGATTCAGATATATTTCAGCCTAGCTATTTAGATAACTTATTTCCTCTCAGAACGTCATCTTAGCATGAAAATGAAAGTAGACGCTATTTAGAGGTAAATGTGAAGAAAATGTAGTGCCAAGTTTGATCATATGCTTTTGAAAATATAAGAATTGCCAACTATTCCTTTTCAAAACACTAGTATTCAGGTGTTAATATGCAACCATGAATTTGAAAGTGAGAGAAAATATTCGTATCCCTCTCAGATTTTCTGACAGTGATAAATGGAACTAGTAGTTTCCTTTTGTTTTGTTGGATCATGGACAGGAGGTGGCAACAGGTGAGTAATTCCTTGTTTGGACAGGGATAAAAATAACCACAACTGCTGCTGCTTCTGATTTAAATACACTGTTAAATGACATTTATATGTATTGTCCTTTTCATGATCTACTTAAGATACATATGACTGAATTATTTACAAGGGGAAAACCCGAGGGACTATGTGGCTCAGAAGCATGCCTTTTATCTCTAGGTTGAAAGTTCAAATTCAACCCGATTTGGAGAGCTGCTTTAGCATATGGTAAATTCGATAGTTAATGCTTTCATGCGGCTAAAGCTTAGACTTCCAGCAGGGTTCCCAGGCATCCAAGAGAGAGTTGAGGATGGCTGGGGTGCTGAAGTAGAAGTAAACTCTGCTGTGGAGAAAGAGAAAACTTTTAGAAGATCAATAAACCTTTGGATGTTTTTGCTATTTAATTATTTTTTGTGGTTCTTAGTACCCGTAGGTGACTAATACTTTTGTTTAGGAAGATAACTCATAAGCATCCCTTAGATAAGTCTATCTTTGCAAAAAATCATATTAGGATGGCATTGTTTCTAAGAATTCCTTTACCCATTTAAAAGGATGTAAGTGGGAGACCAAGGCAGTCTAGCCTACTTTGCAGGATGAAAGCCATTTTTTTTTTTTTTTTCTGCTACAGCTGTCTAGTCCCATGAGCTACCTGTTTCAGTGAAGACACACGCCATACTGACACTGTTCTAGTGCTTTGAAACTAGTACAGATCATGTCTAGAAGAGGGCTTTAGAGCAGAAATGTTGCAAGTAATTCTACTGCTGCCCTTTATCTGCAAACTTGTCTTGTGTGGGACTGGCCTTGTTGGTCCTGGGAGAAGATAAAACTGAGAAATTTCTCAGAAAAGTGTGTGCTCACTTGTGTATACAGAGACCTGCATCAAATGGCTTTTCCATGTTTGGCAATGGAGTTTCTGCCAGACCATTTGGCACATGTTTAATCAGGGCTTAGATGGGAAAGGAAATGTCCTTGGAAAAACTCGAGCCATTAGAAAGCACTTTGAAGTTACATTGCTGTTGCTTTCTTTGATCTCCAGACACACCAGTCATTTTTATTCTCACGCATGCAATTATTAATTGCTTTTATATTTAATGTTTTAAGGGAGAACACTATTTTACCTTTACTCAGCAATGAAAGTGCTGTGATCACATTGGTTCACTCTGGAGCAATAGAATTTATCAGGTAATAAGATAATGAATGAGCCTTAAGTTTTTCCTAGAGAATTGTAGCCTCGTAACCAACACTTGTAACAGTGAATCCTCAGCTTACATCCTTTTCCTTCTCCAAGGTTTTAACCTTACAATTGTACATTACAGTACCTCACTGTAAAACTCTGTAATTTGTATTTGTTTTGTCTATGGCAGGGACTTTCCCACAGTTAGAGAGGGGAGCTATGGAAATACCCAGATTTCCCACGTAAGGTTAAAAAAGAAGGGGGTGGAGGAAGTTGTTGTTCAGGCACCGTGTCACAGTGATTTGTTTCCTGGATTCACTATAAGCCATACTTGTAGCATAATTCTTAAATATTTGCAATGTGAAAGGATTTACACAAACAGTTGAGCACAAAGATACAATTTTATAAACAGTTCTAACAAACAGACCACCAAAGTGAAATCTAATTATTGTTTCAATCTGAATGCTAAGTGTGTTCTGCAGAAATCAGCCTATCTCAGAGAAGGAAATGGAGCTGCCATCTCAAGAGGCTAATTTTTTGTGAGACTGCTCTTACCCAGACTGCTGACTCTAAGAAATACTGACAGAGACAAATACACAGTGGCTTCATGCTACTTGGGACTAGCTATGGACTTGGGCAAATAATGCTGTAGGGATTAGACATGGGTTACACTTTCAAATTTACCAGTTTGAGGTCTACATCATTTTTGTAACTAAAAAGTGAGATTTTTAGAAACATAAAAATAAAAAAACCACATCACTTTCAGCTGCATGTAGATTTGGCCCTCCTACTATCAATTTATAGTTCTTTGATGTGATTTCTCTCCTATTTGGAATAAAATTGAAATGGTCGAAGAATATTTTCAGTAAAATTTATACAAGCGATGCAATTTACTTTGTATGTGATGTTTAAAAGCCACTAAATAGTACTGACTTTTCTTTGCAACATCAAAATGCAGCTGCTGAGGCTGTTGGCCCTGAATTATAACACAGACTGTGGGAATTGATAAGAAGGCACTGTGTGGGAGCAAGATAAAATTACATCCTTGGGATTATACTAAAAATACATTTGTGAAAACAGTGTTTTCATGGCACGGTTTGATTTAACCTGTCCTTGAAGACATCACACCTCTTTTTGCCTGGTACTGTTTTATCTTGCTTCACAGATGGCACATGGGGAAAATAAAGCACAGTGATAACGGTCAGTGTTTGGTGTATCAGAAGCTTTGCAAGCAATAGTTGCACGCTGTGTTTATAACCTCAGGCACTGCATGATTTTTATACTTATCCCTGCTTGTCAGACCAGGATTCCCACTGGGTATAAGGGCTTGTTTGGGTTTCTCTCTTAGGAGCAACAGAGAAAATGATGTCTGTGTTTTGGAGAACCTTGCTGGAGCATTGCCTCTATACCTGTATTCTAGAAATGACAGTTGGCTCTAAGTTAAGATAATGTTAAGAAAGCAAATAGGCACTGGAGCACTCCAAAATAAACATAGCTTTTGTTTTCAATTAAAAAAAAAAAAAAGTAGTATATATATAATTAGAATATTTGCTGCTTGGAGTTTGCTGTATGAAAATCAGTATGAAGTAAGAGAGATTTGACTACTTTTTGATATAAATCAAGGTGCAAAGATTGTTTCTTCTCTTGTAATAGCCATTATGCTCAGGCTGTGGAGTCCTATGTATCTTAACTCTCTTCTAGTATCTTGGGCTGTGTGTGAATTTGCTTACAAATGTTCAGCCATAACCTAGTTGCCATCTAGTCTGGGAGAGGCAGGAGAAATCTACATGTCTCACTCCGGCTTTGCATGTTTGGAACATCTTGTATATCCAGATTACATTGTTTTTCTTGGTTATAAATGAATCATCTGATTTTTTTTTTTTTTAAAGTACATGTCCCAGTTTGTTTATCCAAGTGTGTTCTGGAGTGAGTTTGTGATGAAGATGCTGCTGCTTCTAGCTGTGCTGGTGTTGCATCTCTGTATCCTTAGAGTTTCATGAGCTTATATGAGTTTCTATGAGTTTCATAGAGCTTATGGCATGAACTGAAGAATTAGAGACACTTAATGTTTTACTGCTAAACTCTCTTGTCTTAGGATAAAATTGGATAGATAGGGTTATGTGATGCTGCACAGACTTCAGATGGTGATGTCAGATGGACCTTGTGCATTTTAACTAGTAACACTGAACACATTGCAATCTGTGCTTGGATTGTGCCATCTTCTGAATGTTTGGAGCTAATAAAAGTATTTTGTGGACAGCAGAACTGTTTTAGGATTATATTTGATCTGCAACATGAAACAGGTGTTAATATTAAACCACATCTTGTATGCAGACGTATGTAATAGAAGAGGATCCAGGGTCTAGTGAGTGATCAGAGGAGGTGTTGTGTGGTAGTTGTGATAGTGACCAGCCAGTTTGACTTCTAAGAAATACTGCTGATAAGACAGATTGACAAATATGCTTCTGTAGGGTTCCTGAGTCCTCCACTCTGCATGATAAAGATGAGGTCTAGCACTAAATGAGTATATAGTCTGAGTATCTCTCAATCTGTAGAAGGGAACAAAGGTCTGATCTGCATTCAAAGAAGCCTTCCCATGGATTCATCTGGCTTTAGCTCAAATGAGGTCTGAGGGAGACACAACTGTGCTACTAAGAAAGATTAAGATTTGGTGGTACATCTCTTTTCCAGTTTGATTTTTGAGTTACTGCCTGTCCCTGTTCATCCTGCTTCAATCTCTGGCAGTAACCATTAAACAGAGTTGGTCTTCTATGAAATGAAAATTAAAGATTAGAGAGATTAGTAGGCAACAATTATCCAAAGCCTTTCTATGAGAGCCATAATAAAATTGAGAAAGTCTTTTATGTAATGTTCTGCATCCACTGAAGTTATTTCTTTAAATAAGAAAATAGGGTATTGCTGTCAGCATTTGTTGTGCATGGTGAGATGCTGTGAATTTGTATGAATTCAAGTGGTTTAAGTCTGTGATGAGGAGCTCCCAGGGCTATATAACTCACGAGAACTGCATAGAATATGTTTCTAAATGTTGTCTCAGGAAGTGTGGGGGTACATATTAATTAGATGGAGATGGAAGCAGACCTTCCGGACTTCTCTTGTTATCGCTGAACTATGTTATTTTATTTTCCCCTAAACAACAGTTGTCTTGCTTGCTGTGGCAAGAAGGGCTACAGCAGGAGCTGGTGGAAATAAGGTGCAAATCACCTGAAGCTGCTCAGGTGAATGACTGCTTGTTGAGCCTGACTGTTTGAAAACATTATAAGCATATTTCAGTAAAGAAACAGCCAAAGCAGCGTCCATTTAGGATAAACTATTTAAGAAGTGAGTCTCCCTGGTTTCACTGCCTCCAGAGTAGCCTGGGCTGCGAGTTGTGATGGCAGTAGCCCTGTGGGACAGAGAGGGTTGAGGGGCTGGCATGAGCAGAGCAGAACAGGGAGTTGGAGAGAAAGTGGCAGGTCAGAAGGAACCTTCAGCTTTCCCAGAAGGATAGAACAAATTTGGGGTGAGGCATGGATCACCTCCTTGTTGCTGCCTCCTTCTCCCTGCTTTTTCTCTTTGCTGCTGTAGGTGAATGAGTAACTCTGCTCAGAGCGGAGACCAGATTCCAGCCAAGGTGGCATGTGGACCACAGACATCTGGTCTATAGACTAAGGGATTTGTGAAGGGTGAAGGGAGTTCTCTAGTCAGACTTAAATACTCTTTGGAGCATTTCACACTGCCACTAGAAAATATATAGGAGGCTAGTAGTTGGAAAAAGTTTGAAAACTGTAATTTATACAAAGCTGTTTTGCTTGATGCTTTCTATCAGCATCCAGAAAGTTCCCTTTTTTGCTTCAGTGAGACATGTGCATGCAGGAGAGGAGTATATATACCATTTCAACGTCCTCCCCGCTACTTACTTTTCTGAACAAATCTGTTCCTCTTGCCGAGGGGCTGAGTGGGGCACGTGCCAAGATGTAATCAGGTTTTGCTTCACTGGAATAAAAGATCACTCTGACTCAGTATTTTGTTTCTAATGATGTGTTTGCTTTCTCCCCCTGCTCATACCCTACCAGGCATCAGGATTACCCTCCAAGCAATGCGATAGCTTGTATTTAGACTTAATTTCTGTACTACTTCTTTAAGCATTTAAGCTGTTTTTGAGCACCTATATCACACATTAAATTGTTCCACAGGCTAAGAATGACTGGATTGTGGATGTGGTTGTCACTACTGGCACTGCCTTTGCTTCCCTGCAGAATGTGCCAGGTCATTTAAATGCTACAGTAATTGTCAAAAAGAGGCCTGAACTTTAATTCCTGCTAGATTTCCCCTCCCGCATTCCATACCTTTTGAGGTTCTGGTTTTGCTGGAAATCATAATAATTTAGAACCTAGCTTTACTCACACCAGGTAGCAGCAGGTGAACTGAGGTCAGAGTAAGGCTGCAGTCAGAACTCTGCCCTGATTCTCCTGAGCCAGATCCTGCTGCTCACGTTGGAGGTGGTGCCTGGCTCCCATGTTGGCAGGTGGAAATCACCTAGGGCAGAGCAGGTGTGCAGTGTTTCTGAAAAACAACTTGTTTGTCTGGGATTCTACCTTAAGTTTTTGAAATATCCTCTTACCACCCTACATAATCTTACCTAATCCCAGGGTGAAGCCTGTGACAAACAAAACCAGCAGTTTTGTCTTTTGGGTTTCTTGTGGGTTTTTGTTTGTTTTGGTTTGGTTGGTTGCTTTGAGTTTTTTTGTTTTGTTTGTTTTTTGTTTTGGGGGTGGTGGAGTTGGAGAAGAGGAGCCTTTTCAGAGAAGGATCAAAAGTTAATTTAAATGGTTAGTTCATAGTACAGCTTGCAGCTTTTACTTTCTACTTATTTGTCTGTCTTCCTCATCCTCTTGCCAGTTTGGTTGTCTTGATTTTGCAGTTTCAAAGTACTGTAAGCTAGAATGATCCTATTCAATGTTTACTTGGTTCTAATAACAGTTTGTCTTTCATTCTAAAATCCCCCTTGTACCATAATATGCAACACAGTGTCTGCAGGAGAATTAATGATGAAAAGGAGACAAAACCAAAATCCCTGGATAAGCTTGATCAATCTATGGCGTGGTTTCTCTTTGTTGATTTCTTTGATTTCTTTTTTTAGGTTTATTTCCTCTTTCTTTTTCTCCTTATGGTTTGACAGAAGATGCTGGGATGGGAAGGATCCAGTTTTGATAGAGGTCTATTTAATAGCCTCCTGTGAGTTGTTGCCAAGGAAGTTGTAAATGGAGTGTGGTCAGCACTTGCAGTATACTTTACACAGACTCAGTACCAATCGTCTCTTTGTTAGCGTAATAACCCTTGGTTTTCAGAGGTCTGCCTCCTTTCCTGGCATTGCTGATTTCATTACACAGGCTATATTAAAATGCTTTTTTGTTTAGAAATATCTTGAAGGCTTAAAATATTCCTGTATTATAATTCTGCTATACATCTTCATTATAATGCATCTCTGACACAAGTTTGTCTAGATTTGTCTATGGAAGCAATCAAACCCCCACATTTCTTAAGAGCCATTGTAGTCTAGTTTAAACACAGTATGTAACAATTTGCCATTTCACTGAATTAGATGCAGTAATGTAGGTGAAGCTGTTTCTCTTGTGTGTATTTTCCACAGCCCTCTGGATTTTTTTTTCTTAGAAAATCTGCTTCATTGTTCATTTACAATTGCAAATAGCTCCACTGCGATAGCACCCAGAGGTGCTTTAATAATACCAGTAACAGGAACTTATTAAAAGATGACCATAAATCATGAGGTCTCCAGAGCAGATTTAGTGGTTTGGTTGTATTCCAGCTGAAATTAAAATCACAGTATTGCCATTAAGTTTATTAAGAAAGTATGTGGAGATGAGAAGAAAAAAGAATGAATACATAAATTGTAGCCAAGAGATGAGAAACTGCTATTATTAAAACAAAAATGCTTTCTTCTTACATTGGTAAGTAATTATTCCTAAAAAAGAAGTGCCAGAGGCTTCCGCTAATGCATGAGAGACTTCCCTAACATTGATTTTTACAAGAAGATACTCAGCTACTGCAGTAAGGAGTGACTGTAGAAAAGAGAAAAAAGATAATGCAGGTTGTATTGTGTGACACATGGATTGCTAAGCATTTATGGATATAAGAGGCATGGCTGCTGACAGTACTCTGCTTCAACCGAAGTCTCAGGTGCATGTGCTGCTGGGCTGGCCTGGGCTTACAAAACTATTGCCATTTTGAGGTGGAAATCCTCAGCTGCTCGGTTCACTGGAGTTCTAATTATTTAGAGTGCACAAGAGCCTGGTTGGGATTTCTGTCCATACTGAAAGAATTCTGTAAGGAACAGTGATGGTGGCAAACACAAAATAATGTTCAGCAGCAGGTGCTGTAGGCAGGCCATGGAGATCTTTGAGTCCTTTAAAGGGAGCAGATTTAGGTGCTCCCCTTGAGGGTCTAAGCAAAGACAGCTGTGTACTGAGTGGTGCTGAAACCCAGGCATCACACTCTTCCTGGTGCTTGCTTGTGCTGGAAGAACTTCTCAGAGTGATTGAGTGCTGCTGCTGTGGGCTGAGATTCACAACCTTGGTAAATGAGGAAGTCTGGAAAAGCACAGCAAAATGATTGTAGGGGATTTAATGTTTTCTGGGTAATGGTATTATGAAGAATTCATCTGCTTGCTCTTGGGCAGAGCTCACTTTAGAAATGCAGGTGCCTCAATGGGAGGGTATTGTTTGAATATTGCTGTCCCTTGGGTTATATCATACATGTATCATTGAGGAGGTATTATTGCTATATAGGAATTCTGGAAAAGCCACTCAATCTGGAGTGGAGGTGACCTGCTGGTGGGAACAGCAAGAAAAAATGTTTTAAGTCCAGTATCATTGCCAGCCTCCACATGTGATGCTCGATCTCTATTGGAAGGAAATTCAAACATCTGGAGTGAGAGGAAGCTGTTGTATACCTTCTGCACGTCCTCAGTCTGGCTGGGGTTTCCCTCAAAGTCTCAAGCAAGCTTGGAGACCTGTCTTCCAGGCGGGTGCATCAGAAACGAGATGACTTGCGGACTATAGCACTCTGACAGGAATTGCAAATGCATTTAAAAATGGAGAAAATAGCAAAATATGGCAGTGTGAAACATGAGGAATGTGAATGAGTAAGAAAGTGAAATTCAGCCTATGTAAGCAAGTGTATTGAATAAAAGTAAACCAAAGCAGACATTTAACTGGGGCAAGACACTTGGCAAGCAATAATGGCAAAGGAGACTTAGGCAAAAGTTAAATGAGAGTCTGCCTGTAGGTTATAGATCTGCTTTGTAAAGCTGTGGTGCCTGGATTTAAAATGCTGGTTTAGTTCCGTGCCTTTTCTGTGTCAGAATGACATAGACTAACTGGAAGGAGTTTAGATAAGAGAGCAATAAATAATTAAAATGCTGGAGGGGAGTCTGAAGGAAAAAGCAAGTACAGAATTAAGTCTGGCAAGTGTAGACTATGGAAAGCTATAAATCTACACCCCTTTGAGAGTACTAGCTCTGCTGTGTGTGAGCAGATTCTTCTGGCTGTTGGGTATGATGAAGCTCTCTAGGCTTGGGTCTCTGGGGGTCTGCAGGGCTCTGCCTAAACAGGTCAGGCTGCAGGAGCAGGGCCTCTGTGAAGCGAGAGCATGGACAATCATAAAAGCTAACAAGATGCAAAGCTTAGGGGATACCAGCTGCTGGAGAGTGAAATGAGAGTAATTCCACTGTTTAAAAGTGGTTTAACTTAGAATTAGGCTAGAGGAAGCCTGATAAAATACCAGATATTGAGGAGAATCATGTGGAGGGGATGAGGATTAAAAAAGTCAAAACTGGGAAATGCAGGAGATTGACTTTAGCCTCTCTTTTCACTCTTCTGCATGGAGACATTTGCAGATATGGCCTGTGGTCCTATAGGAAACATTACTTAAATGTGCTTCTGGTTTTGGGGTGGTTTTTTTTGTTTGGCATTTTTGGTTTCTTTTGGTTTTGGTTTTTTACAAGCTGGAAAATGGACAGAGCTAGATTGAATGTACTGAGCTGCAATTTCATTACTGAAATGAGCTGTGCTCCCACAGATTGAATAGGCTTTTCCTTAGGAAAGTAATTAAGGAAAGAAGCAGCCTTGATAAAATAGCACAGTGATTTAAATTTGCTTTTTAAAACTATTACATTGCAGTAAATCTTGATGGAAATTAGCAATGTGAGTAATCTTGATGGTAAAACTCTTTCTGCTATGGAGACTGTCTTGAGGTGGTCCAGCATATTTTCTCTGTTTTACATAAAAACCTTACTAGTGGCAAATTTTACTTGTTTCCTAACAAAGCAAAGAAAGAAAAAAATCCATCTCTAGAGCAAACAAGCTTTTCTGCCAGCTCAAAAGATGTGTGTTTGCTGCACTGATGCCTATCTAGTGTAGAGCCAAGGGCTCCCTGTGCTCCACCTGGGGAACCCCACAGGGTTCTGCCTGTGCTCATCCAGCTGGTGGCTGGCTGTCTCCAAAGGCTACCTGTGGATGCCTGCCTTTCATTGAGCTGGGTTGCAGCCACATCATACCTCCTTATGCAGGGCACGGGGCTGGCATAGTCCATAACATTGTACCTGCATGGCAAAGGCACTCGGAGCTTCAGAAGGAGAAAGAGGACACAAGATCTCCAGGATCATCGGCTGACCTGTAGTGCTCTGTTGTATGCACAGTTGATGCCACCCTGCTTTTATTTACTCTCTGATTGTAAAGAGAAATAAAACCTGTGCACTAATCAGTCTGGTGATCCTGTACCTAGAGGGCTTGAGTAATGCTGCCTCACCTGTAGACGTCTGCAGTATCTGCTCCCTAGAAGGATATGCGAACTTCAGAAGACTTGCCTCACCTGCAGTTGAGGTTAAGATGATGAGCTGCTTTAGCAATTGAAAAGCATATTTTAGGATAGCTGCAGTCCTAAGCTGGGACCGAGCAGGTAAAAGCAGGACCTGAAGTACATTTTCCTGTCAAAGGCACTGACCCTGGGCTGAGCAAATGTACAAGATGAGATTGCCACAGCCCCTGCATTGTTTACATCAATATAGAATAAAGGAAAACAAGAAAAACAAGAAGAATTTTTGAAAAACAGAGAGAAGCACTGTACAAATCTGAACACCTACATTGAATATGTAGCTGCACAGCCCGAGATTCTGGTCTATCTGTCTATCTACCTAAATCTTAACTTTACATATTTCTGACAGGAGATATAATACTGTATATTTACCAATTCAACTAAAAATAATGTAATCCACCATTACCTGGCCCCTTTCCTGGGTACTTCATTGGGTGGGTGGAAGCAGGAGCAGAATTGCTGAGTTCAGTCAATCATCTGCCTCTTTGCTGAGGCTGTGTAAGAGATGCTGGTTATTCCAGTTTTGTGGGAATCTGACCTATACAAGCTGAAGTAGTATTACCACTGAAAATATGTCCTAGGGTAACAGGATTGATCTGGGGACAGTGTGAACAGGATCTTTAAAGCACTCGCTCTCTTGGAAAGGTTTCCAGTCAATGTCATGACCGGATGCCTCCCCTTCAGATCATAATACGTTCTCAGGGCAGCCTGTTTTTGTTTAAAATGCCATCAGCCACTGGGGACAGCTCTGTGTGTGGGAAATCACCTCTAGGTAACCCATGGATGTCTTTTATGTCTGTGATGAGTACAGTGAGTGAGGGACAGGTGAAGAGTGAGGCAATGGCACTTTGAGAACATTGAGACACAACTGCTGTAAATCTAAAGCACCTCAACATAGTTGTGGAAAGACTGCCAAAATCTTAAAAACACAGTATTTGCTGCCATCATCTAGTGATTCACAAGAAATCCAGCAGTTCTGAGTTAAGTTGGATCAGGGTCTTGTGGTTTATAAACCAACACAACTGTTGGCTGTAACACAACATGCAGATCCGATAGTCCACAAAGTTCACTAGAGTATGACTTGTCCTTTATGCATAGAGGAGAACTTAGTTGGCCTTTTCTGAAAGTAGTTTGTTTTTCTGCCCACCGGACAATGCTGCTTCAGTTTTCTTTGCTTATTTTGAAATAAGAGTTGCAGTAATGATTATGTATGTCATGATTCAACAACCAGGAGCCTGCAGAACTGCATAGCATTTATGCTGATAAATAACACATCATTAATGGCTGAAGTTGAAAGAGCTTATGTTGCTAGTGACCATTGTTTTGGGTTGGGGTTTTTTTCCTCCACTTTTTTCTAAGAGAAGTAGCACATGCATGAGATACAGGAGGTATTCCTGATGGTTTTTTTCATACATTTTCTTCACATTCCTCAAAAATGGAGCAGTTACATGACCTCAGGATGTTGTTTCACCCTAAAAGACTCTGCCAAGACTTCCAAATGTGTGTTGCTATTTGGCAAGCTCCAACTTGTTTAGTGGGTGTAAAAAGTTCAAACTGATTAAACTGCCTAGAATAAACTCAAGATCTTGAACATTTTTGTTTACTATAACTTCCCATGTTAGGATCAGCTTTGTTCAGTTTGGTTTCCTGCATATCGCCAAGGAGAAATCTAGGGATTGTATGAAACTTGTATTTGGAGGGTGCGTGTTACAGAAAGGGTAGGTATTTATAACAGATGTGTGTATTTCAGAGCATAAGAAGATTAGTGTGCTTTTAATTTAAATACTTTCTTCAGTAGAAGCAACGTAGCAAAGGAGGATAATGTTGGCAGGGACCAGAAGTGAACACGGTTGTATCACATCGAAATTATACCAAATCTGGATTGGCTGCCTAAACAAATATTTGCAATGGAAAAAAAAAAACACTTGTGCTGTTGGAGTAGACTGTGTTCAGGCCTTTTTTTTTGATTTGCAAGGTGATTGAGGGGAAGGAGGAAGAAACGGTTTATGTACTCTATTGGACAGTGCGGGAAATAAACTTCAATGCAAAAACTTAGGAATTTTGCCCAATGCAAGTCCCACAGAAAATATTCCATCTGCATAGAGACATAGATACTCACGTCTTGATCCAATAAACTAAGCATGTGCACAGTTTAAAAACAGTTGTAGAGTGTTTTAAAGTTATGTGTACGCTGAAGCAATCTGCTGGACTGGAGGTTTCTGCAAATATGGAGTATTGAAGGGGGCCACGTGAAGTGCAGCCCACCCATTTGTACAGGGGGAACCACAAGCAAAATCCTTTCATAGGAGGGTACAGACCCCCTGAAAGTCTGAAGAAAAGACTCTCTAGTAAGAACAAGCTTGCCATGGTATTTGCAGGATCCAAGTTTATTGCACACTGTCAAGGCTGTTCAGTGTGGCTAAGTGCTCTGGAGCTCTTGGAAGTAGCCAGAACAACTCCAAGGCTTGCTCAAGGATTAGCCCTTCCAATCCTTCAGCTAAGGCTCTTAGCATTGAAAATCACAGCAAAATCTCTTGCTTGCAGTGCTGTGTTGGAAAGGATAATTTATCAGCAGTTATTGTTATTCTTTAATAAAGGGTAGTTCACATTTTGAAATTGAATAATTCAAATGCTGCTTGTTGCTGAGATGTTTCTTATGTATGGTTTAGTTTTGTTTTAATTAGTGGTATCAAGTGGCCTGAAGGCAGGAACACTTAACTCATTTATTTGTTGTTTTGAAAATGTCAAGCAGAAATGATGGCTGTTTAACTTCATGAGCGATATTTTTTTTCCTTCCTGAAGCAGTAAAAGTTTTTAGTTGTAGGAATTCATAGGGGTGCATTTGATTTCCTTTGAGTCCTTTAAAAGAGAGAAGTCACTAGAATTTTTCATAAAGGCAGTTCTTCTCTTATGACAGTTGTAATTTTTTTAAAAAGTGTAATATTCAAGTTATCATTATCTGGCTACTGGGAAACGAGTAGTGATGTATTATTAAAAGAAAGTTAAGTGTTACTTTCTAGGTGAATATATAATTAGTTTACTGCAAGCCATTGCTTCATTTACTTACTGCTGGAAAGTGTAATAAAGATGCTCATTACCACTAATGAGACTTTAAAAAGATCCAAGTGACTGAAATTTATGTCTCTGGGGTGGTTTGCATAGATGCTCTTCTTTGGTTGAGCCTTGAGAAAGTCTATGCAGGGGATATTATTAAAGCTGTTTTCCAAGTATTAGAGCTTGGAATGTGGTCCAATAGCTCTTTCCACAAGGTGGCTATGAAATACAAAATTATTGTTTTAAAAGGAAACGTGAGTGACTTTAGCCACACAAGGCACTAGTACTAAATAAATAGTTAGCACGACTGAAACTACACAGGAGTTTTTACTCCCTCAGCTAACTATAAATCAGCAAGCAAATGTGTCCCTTTTCATCCAAAGCTATAGGTAGATCTTATTTTTTTAATGCTGTCATTAAAACTGAATCCTCTGTCTTGGAGAGATCTCAGCTTAGCAGAAGGAGGCTTAATAATTTTTCTGGTCTGACTTCCAACTCCAAGCTGGCTAGGCCATGACCATCACATGGTGGTGGAGCAGACACTTCAAAGTGGAAAAGGTGCAGCTGAACCCATGTGAGAGCTGTGGTTTTGTCGTTGAAGTTGTGCAGGGGCTGCTGCTGCCGCCTGGCCTCTTGGTGCTCCCTGCTCCCTTAGAGAAAATCCAGCTGAAGCAAAGCTGACAGAGAGTCTAAATTTGTTTCAACCTAGAAGATGATGTGTTACCCAGTTTTTCACCACCAAAATTAGCATGGAAGAGAGTAATGTTTGGCAATTAAACCATTTTTTTCCTAACTGCATAGGTTTGAGAAAGCATTTGACAGTTTCTGTTGCAGTTTCCTCTGGCATATTTCAAAGTGTTAGGGTATGCTAATAAAAAAAAAAATTTAACAATACTGAGGCTTTAAATCAGGTTGCAACTTCCATGTTTAAATACACCACTCAAATCTGTGTTTACTTTAACATAAACACTGATGTCAAAAAAAAAAAAAGACTCCTTTCATGCTTCTTATTTAATGTTGCTCTTGACTCTATTGTAGAAAAATCCTAGACAGATACAGCACATTTGTCACACAGCTTAAAATGGTGCTAGATGATTTCTGTTTTGCTGATGGCACTTATATGGCAGCTCAATCAGTGTGAAAACAAAGATGCACACTACCCAGAAAATAGTGGGAATGGGGAAGGGCAACCACTCTTATAGGTTAAGAAATCATGCGACAGGACATGTGTCTGCCTTCTTGCAGCATTGTGATTCTGTAAGCTAAACATTGTGTCTTCTCCATCATGATTGGTATCTTTTGATAGGCAATTCTTCCGTGAACTTGTTTGATTACTTTTGAACCCTTTCATGTTTAGGGATCTAAAGCATGCAGGCAGTATGACTGAAAAGCAATGACAAAGAGGAGCTGACTCCCATGCTTTCCAAGTGACTTGTGAATGACAAGAGGTAGGCATAAGAAGTAATGCCACTGACTAGCAACAGTCAATCTGTGATGCTGTTTTCATTCTAAGATATGAATGAGTGAAAAATGGAAGCCTACCAAAAGGAAAGGTAATGCTGAGATCCATCAGAGAAGAGATCTCAGAAGTACAGGACAATAGGTGAATTGGCTTATGCTTTTCCTTTGGAAAGAAGAAAATTTGGAAAGGTTGCTGGGGCAAAAGGTGGAATGTTCTCTTATTAATAATAGCCCTTCACATTTCTGAGGGTATGTCTGTTCTTCAAAATAGAAGGTACTGGATAAGATTTTAGGAAAAATAGATTTTTTTTATTTTTTTTTTTTGTACACCTCCACCCCGGTCCCCCCCAAACCAGGACAACCTAGCAAAGGTGAGATGCAGTAGATACACAGAGGTTTCTGCTAGAAAGTGGTGGTGCTTATTTTTGCATTTTTAGAACTTCTTATAAAAAGATTTAAGTTATAAATGTGGTTTTCAAGAAGTTAGAATATTTAAAGCCATCATATGCTGTGTTAATTTCATGCTGAAACGCAGAGGTACTGTGATGCTGCCTGTAGTGCAAACAGCTCATTCAATTTAAGAAGCTTTAGGTATGTTTACAACTGTCTTGTTCATAGGGTTTTCCCCATAAACTCCCAACTGTGCAGACCTGGTTATTGAAAAGTTTCTTCTGCATGTTTTCAGGTAATTTTAAACAGCTAAGCCACCATGTCCAAGTAGTTCTGTTTATACAAGCAAAGCTCTTGCTGTTACTGCATGGTGAATCCTGTACAGAGCTTAAATCACAAATGGATTCAAGTCTTCCCATGGGCACTGTCCCTGCAGCCCCCAGCATTGCCCTGCAGTGACTGCAGAGGAGTTCCAGAGTGCTGGGTGGAGGTGACTCCTTGCTGTGCCAAGCCTGAGATGTACACATGTACTGAAAACCCGAGCGTGCTGCTGCCAGTCTGGCCCAGAGATCAAGCCCAGGTCTTTCACTATCTGGGCTGGCTGCCTTCCCTGGATTTGGGAGGGTTAGCAAGCCTTCCTCTCTCTAATACCCCATTCATTTCAGTGGGCTCTCTGGGGAGATGGGGAGTAAAAAGAACAATTAGACTTCATTAATGACTAAGACACCTGCTGCCAGTGTTATTGCTTGCTAGATTAAAAAGCAAATTAATAAATACAATAACAAGGCTGATGTGATCACCTAATGTATGCTACCCAGTTTATTTGACAAATACAGTTTGAAATGTTTGTCTAGTTATTCTTCCGAAACAGTTATTTATGCCATACTGCATAGTGCCAAAATAAAGGCAAGCTCACTCTTTATTTCTCTGCTTTACTGAAGCTACTAGACTGTGAGAGTTTATCAAAGCTGTGGGTGAAGTGTTTGCTGGCTCTATTTAGATGAATCCTAGAACAAAAAACCCTGAAGAATAAGGTCTCTGAAAAGTATTTTGGTGTCTTCTCCTTCCCTCTCCCTTCTTTCTGCCTTACCCTGTATCATCCACTTGCTCCCATTTCTGACAGTTGTCTCCTCTTGCTGCTCGGAGGGGCCTCTGCCAGTATCCCAGCTGACTGTGGCCTTTCTGGGAGGCCCATCGCAGAGACCTGGCTACCATGATAACCAGCTCAAAGTGGTAACATGAATTTAGCACTGTACCATGGGGGTTATCTGGCTTGAGTCTCTCATAGTTTGAGCATCCCCTGTAGACTAAGTGAATGCCTCTAAAGTAGCAAAGCATAGATTAATGCAATAGTGATCACTGAAATTCTTTTTATCGTCACAAAATCATGGTTCGTGCTGAGGTTCTCCAAGCAAATAAAAGTACTTGGTTATTCCTGCTCAGAAGCCTGCTTTGCTCTTCTTTGAGCATTTATTATATCAATCATGGAGAAGAGGTGCTTACCTGAATAGTGGTTTTGTGAACAGTGTTTGAATCTAAATGCTCTGAAGGCAAAAGATAAAGTTTGTAGAAGAAAATCCAGGTCAGCATCGTGCTGAATGCATTGCTATAGTAGATTTGACAGTGACTTGTGTAGTACAATAGACACTGTAAGCATAGACTATTAATTCAGTGCTGTTTCTGGGTTTAAAAAAAAAAAGGCAAAAAAGAATACTTTTGTAGTGCCATAAATAACTTCTACATCTTTTCTTGGCTTTTCATACAGTTTGCTTTTTAATTTATTTTATTTTATTTTTTTTTTTTTAAATTCAGATTGATAGTATTTAAAGGTGCATTTGAAACTGAGCCTAACTATTTATCATTTTGTTACTTACTGATTTGTGGTCTTTGCAGATACTTGTTGATTTCTTCTCTATGCTCCCAGTGATTTTGATTTATGCATGAAGCTGCAATTAAATAGTTATGCTAGTTCTTCCAGAGCTTGGCTTAGGGGAGGAGTACAAATACTACTCTAATTTTATTTTTAAAGGCTTTCAGGATCATTTCTTCAAGTCTAATGTGTTAAAAAAGGAATGTATTCATTGAAAAAAGAACAATAGTTTCTTCTAGCTACAAAAGTGAGGCATTGATTTTGGTTGCCTTGCCTTTACCCTACAAATTTTACTTGTGGACTCCCTGACTAATTACTTACCTATTTGATGTATAGTATTTCATTTCAGTGACATTGTTTTAAAATGTGAATTCTTGTTTATGGCATATTTCTTTCTGACAGTAGTTTACAGAGACATCTAGATATTTGTCAAAAAAATATTGACACATATAGGTGAAGTAGCTTTTGTCAGCAACTCAGTGCTCCCCTGGGTATTATGTATTGTTCTGTTTCTAATTGCTTCTTGCTTATAAAATTGCATACTCTGCTGTATCAGAAAGCACAATGCAATTTGGGGTCTGTTGGTTTGTAGTTGTTCCCCTGGCAATAGGATTTTTTCTCTTCCTCTTGGTGCCACGTTCTGGCAGACTCTTTTAAAAAGGCTGAACTAGGGGTGAGAGGTTCTCCCCCGCTCACATGTCCCTTTCTTTTCTTCCTTACCTCCCTATCCCCTCTGGTGCGTTAAAATCTAATGACAAGCCCTAATGCTGACAGAAGCAACGTGATCCCCAGACTGCAATGCCAGCTGCTTTGGAGTTGGGAAAAGATCCAATTGCTCAGAGCAGTCTGTTTTGCAACAACAGCAGTAGTATTGGATTGTTTCGAGGTCTGTATGCAGTGAAGGCTCTACTCTGTTACTGATTTTGTCTTAGATCTCTAGAGACAAGAGGGCCAACAAGTCAATTCTCATTATCTCTCCTGCTTGTCAGCAGTTGCTTGAATGTGGCAGGTGGTCGTAAGATAACTGGACATGGGTAAAATTAAGTTTTCCCATTTCAGTTTATAATTTGGAGCACTCAGAATTGCAGGTTGCTTATTCAAGAAGGAGCTTTCTGCAGAGTCAGACCAGCTCTCCATTTCCTCCCAGGTATGCATGGCACTGGCATCCGGAGGCATGAAACAACATCCAAAGCAGGAGGACATCAGGCTGACATGCTGTGCTCGTATGTCAAAGATGTCTGTGGAAAGCTACCCAAGAATTAGCTGAGAATCAAGGGACTGTGTTCACTGAAATCGCTTGCATGATCTGAAATTTTCCCATGGTGGAACACAGGTTGAACTCCTAGATTGTGTAGTATCTATAATAGCTTAACAGGCAAGAGACTCTCTTAGTTGAGAAGATGGTAAAGGGAAGGTTACACACAACCATCTTACACTTTTACTGCTTATTGGTAGAAATTGGTTTGATTATCATATTGTATATATTGACTGGTTATCATTTGGCTATGTGGTTCAATCTGTATCATGCTACTGTAATTATGAAATACTGCCTTTGTGACTTTAAATAATTTTACAGTTGTGGACATTGCTCTGTTTTGCAGAGAGTGGAAGTTGAGTAGAATGAAGATAACTGACTTTTTTGAGGCCATACTGAAACTAGACGCAGAGTTAAGTTGTCTCACAAGCTGCAGTTCAGTGCACTGGCTGTTTTGGTTACGTGACCTCTCAGAAAGGAGACTTGCCAAGGTGGTGCAGGTGGTCTGGGAAATTGGAACTGCAAACATCAAAATTGAAAAGATTTGCCACTTTTCCCCAGCCCCTGAAGAGAGGATCCCACCTGGCATACAGTGTGGTGGAAGATGGGGAAAAGGAGACCCCCTTCTCAAGAAGCAGCTTTCTTTTCCTGTCAGCAAAATTTCCTTCCATTTTTTTTTTCCTCTGGAAACATTTGCCCTTCTAGGAACCTCTGTGTGACTTAAGGCAAGAATCATAGAATGGTTTGGGTTGAAAGGGACTTAAAGATCACCAAGTTCCAACCCCCCTGCCATGGGCAGGGACACCTCGCACTAGACCAGGTTGCTCAGTGCCATCCAGCCTGGCCTTGAACACTTCCAGGGATGGGGCACCCACAGCTTCTCTGGGCAGCCTGTTCCAGTGCCTCACCACCTTCACAGGAAATAATTTCTTCCTAATATCTCATCTAAATCTCCTCTCTTCCAATTTAAAACCATTACCCCTTGTCCTATCACTACACTCCCTGACGAAGAGTTCCTTCCCATCTTTACTGTAGGAACCTGGAAGGCTGCTATGAGGTCTCCCCAGAGCCTTCTTTTCTCCATGCTGAACAACCTCAACTCTCTCAGCCTGTCCTTATAGGAGAGCCCTCTGATCATCTTTGTGACCCTACTCTGGACTAATTCCAACAGGTCCATATCCTTCCTCTGTCAAGGACTCCAGAGCCAGATACAGTACTCCAGATGGGGTCTCACCAGAGCAGAGTAGAGGGGTAGAATCACATCCTGAGGCCTGTTGGCCACACTTCTGATGCAGCCCAGGATGCAGTTGGCTTTCTGGGCTGCCAGCGCACATTGGCAACTCATGTTGAGCTTCTTAGCCACCAAGATCCCCAAGTCCTTCTCCTCAGGGCTATTCTCAATGCATTCTCTGCCCAACCTGTATTTGTGCCTGGGATTGTGGTGACACAGGTGCAGGACCTTGCACTTGGACTTGAACTTCATGAGGTTTGCACAGGTCTACCTCTCAAGCCAGTCCAGGTCCTTCTGAACGGCATCCCTTTCCTCTGTTGTATCAGCCACACCACACAGCTTGGTGTCTTTGGCAAACTTGCACTCAATCCCACTGTCCACATTTCTGACAAAGATGTTAATCAGCACTGGTCTCAGTACTGACACCTGAGGAATGCCACTCATCACCAGCTTCCACTTGGACACTGAGCCGTTAACTCCAACCCTTTGAGTGTGGCCATCTAGCCAGTTCCTTATCCAGAGTGGTCCATCCATCAGATCCATGTATGTCCAATTTGGAGACCAGGATGTCATGTGGGACTGTCAAATGCTTTGCTAAGTCTGGAATGTTCTTTGCGTAAGATCGCGATGTGTGTCCTCTGTGAAAGACTACTTGTATTCAGGCATCTGGAAGATCTAATTAGGTCTTTATTTCTGGAATAAAAAACACTCATTAGGGTTGTCAGGTGGCAAGGTGATGACAAATTATGCTTTGTTACCTTGTGGTGACTCATGTCATGCCTTTTGTGTCATGTTGCAATAGTGAAGAGCACAGAGGGGCCTGCTGTACATCATTGACTTGCCTTGTGTGCTGACCCTGGATGCGAGTTTGTCTTTGGTAGTCCAAAAGGTTCTCTAAGAATGGGTCCAGAATATTTCAGTTGGGGGAGGAGAGGGGGCATATTAGGGCGGTGGTTGTGAGTAGCTCTGTACGTATTTGATAACTGTGATATGATGTCATGGCTTATTGGTGAAACCAGATGCAACAGGTATACAAATGGGGATTTCTGAATTCCAGGTGGCTGGGATTTTGGGGTTTGTGTGTCCATGAAACTGTCACCTCCTTTGACTTCCCTATTTTTCCAAGGAATGACATCATTTTATAATGCATCTTACTGCCAAGTGAAACAGTTGAGACTAATTAAATGATTGCATAATGCCATTGAAAACGTGCTGCAAATACTCGGAAGACATGCCAAGAAAAATGAGCAGTCCATTGTGACTAACTCTTGGAGCAAAAGCATTGGTGATTTTAAAAAAGAAAAAGGAAAAAAGGAAAAAGATAACAACCCCAAAACAAAACAAAAAAACAAAACCAAAAACAAACAAAACAACCAACCACAGAAAACTTTTCTTTGAATTATAAAAAAACCAAACAAAAAAGAATATGGAATCTGTACATCTGAAAGATTAAGGGGGCTTTTGATAGCTGTAAAGCTCAAGCAGCCTGCAGGAGTATAGAGTAATTGGAAAAGTGGTGGTTGTAGCTCCATTGAGAAGAGTATATACAAGATTAGGTTTAAATCTATTATTTCTTAGAAACAAACATGACTGCCGTGGGATTGGTTTTGACGTGGAGAAGTGATTGTATCTTCCCCATCTTCAACCAGCTCAACTGCAAACAACAAATTTAACTTGTTCAAGAGCTTCTGTTTCCTACCAAAACCAGGATACTTCTATGAAGATTAATTTAGAACATATGTCAGCTTGTATTTGGAAGAGCTGTGTGCTTCTGGGGGAAGACAGAAGGGCAGAACCCATAAGCAAACGATCGCTGAAGTGCGTTTTGCTATGCCACCTCACAGTGCTGTGTGTTTCAGCTTGCTTTGTGAACAGACAAATATTGCCTCAGGCTTGCATTTGTCAAAGTGGGTTGTATCCTCTAGCAGAGCTGTGGGAAAGTTTAAAGGAGTTCACAGAGTGTTTAAAGGGATCAGGAAAGCGCAGATTGTTGTTACATGGCTTCTTCCGCTCCTCCGTCTGGTAGAAACTGGGGAATAGCTGCACTTGCACCTCATGATTGCAGGTGGTTTCTGGTTCCCTGCTCTGGAGCAACTGAGCTGCTGCTGGCTCTTTTGAGCCAAGGGAAAGGAGTAAGATGCTGCACAGGGCAAGGAGTGGCTCAGAGGCAGAAGAGTGGGGAAGAAGTCAAGTTTGCAAGAAAAATGGGGAAAAAAACACTGACAAGCTATTTCGCATGTGGAGGTTGCATGCGGCTGCATGCTTATTTGGGGTGGTGTTTGATGGTGGTACAGGCATTTACAATGACTGTTGGATTCAAAGCTTTTGGAGGGGGACTTGCCTCAATAGTTGCATTTATCCCTCTGGGCAAAGGTGTATGTACTTTGTTCAGTTCCTTCCTTTTAGAAGCAGTTCTTAGGCCCTATCAGTAAGCTTGCCTGACAAGATAAACAGATAGTAGGTGGAATGAATTTATGGAAGGTTTACTGAGCAACTGAAGAGAGTATTTAGTCATAAGATGATTAGTAATTATACTGGCTTTGCTGAAAGAATTCCTTTCCAAGTAACTGCTATAAGCAGGCATAAATTGTTAGATTGGATCTTGTGATTCAAATAAGCACGGATTAGAAGAAGTTAATATTCTAGGGAGAAAAATGGAACAACTGTATTAATATGGAAATCAAAACATTTCATGTGATCCACTTCACTGTATAGTGTAAGCCAGCAAATGTAGTTTTCATATGTTTTTAGAGGAAAATGAGTATAACAGATGCTGTGAGTTAACTCTGAGAAAGCTATATGATCAACAGAGCTATGCAAGAGAATTGAGATGTTTAGGACGTGATTCTTGTCAACAGTAGTAATGCATTTCTTCATCCTGTTTTGGTGTGATTGATCCAATGCAATACACACTAACCAATAAAATATATATCAGGGCTAATGTGGGAATTTTAGCTGGAGTGAAGCTGCATGGCTCTGTTAGTTTTTACTGGTGATGTGCCAACTTTCTGCACTCAAGCATTTGGCCAATAATCTTCTCAGAAAGAAAACAGATTTTCCTAAGATGACTATTTTGTGAAGAAAATACATATTCTGTACTAGTTTTTGTCTCAAAAGGTGCTGCAACATAACCATGGAAAATAGTCCAGCTATTTGTTGAAATATTCCAGCTACTAGAACAGTTTGAAAAACTGTTTTGTTTGAAATTACATTGTCGTTTACTTAATCTGATAAATGGGTTTTGGCAAGAGGATACATTCAGGGCTGAGCTCAGACACATGCAAATAGTTCTTGTTTTCAGCAGAGCCACAACTGGCAAGAAAAGAACTGAGTGGTGCTCCCTGTGGTTAACACAAACCATTACTGGTATTGAACAGTCTTTCACGACCCAGCTAATCACGAAAAATTAAAACATGGCATAGGTGTCTTACTAACTTGACATTCAGAATGAGACATACTTAATTAGTGCTAAAGTAGTGTGAGTATTTTGTGACATTACTCCTGGAGTTGTCCTTCGCAGTGTTTGTAACTTCTCTATTGGCTTAGAGTACTTTTTTTAAAGAGCATTTTTAACCCTCTAAACAAGGTCACTTTTCCTTTAAATATGTGAGCAATAGAACTCATTGTTATCAGAAGGATTTATGAGCACAGTGAGAACAGACTTTGTAGGGTGTAAAAGTTTACATTTTAGAGTCTTTCCCATACACACAAAGTCAGGTTTAACCAGCTTAAAAAAATAATCTAATAAATCCCCAGTGCAGTGGAAAGTGGTAAAAGTTTATCACTGTCTCCAAATGTAGTTATGCTGTGAAGTGATCTTGGAGAAAAACTCTAGGAAAAACACTGTCTGTACCAGAAAATTGCCTTTTTGCCTACAGCATATGAGCCAATTTTTAAATGATGTGTACTATTTGGGAAGAAGGCTCTGGGCCATTTTGCCAGCAACTCTATGGGAATTTGGCCTACCTGCAGAAAAATACCTAGAAAAATCGTTAGCTCCCACTAATGCCCTGTCCAGGACAGGGATGTGGTGGGAGAGGCAGGACCAGGGGCAGCTCCTCCTCCTGGAGGTCCTGGTGGGGGTATCCCCCACCCTGCACCCTGCAGGGATCCAGGGAAGTGCTGGCACCTTTCATCTGCTGAACTGGGGCCGAAGTGCAGTCCTGAAAGCAGGACATGGCCTGGAAATGGCTTAGCAGAACTAGCTCAAACGAGCTAGAGGTAACCTGTGTCTCCACACTTCTTCACACAGACCAAGGGGCGGTTTTGTGCCTTTATTGCAGGAGTTTTGAAGCAGCTGTTTATAGACCCTAGAATGATCTATAACCCGATAATATTAATAGGCTGGAGAGCCCCTCCTTTCAAAAACGTGGGAAAAAAATTGCCTTACGCAACTGCCTCTCAGAATGAGCATTAAACTACTCCGACTATACAGACCCAGATGAGAATTGGGTGTAAAGAAGAGGTGCTCAGAAAGGAGGATCTCAAGGGGGAAAAAATAAAATCAACAGACCTCAGAGTCATGAAATATATATAACTCTGTAGCAGTGAGGCAGTTTCTTGGCTCTGAGCTGGGAGGGGAAATCTGGAGAAGATCAAGGAGCAATAAACAGCATCAGTTTATAAAGGACAAATTCTGCCAGGCAGATTTGATCAAAACTTGAGATCAAATTACACAAGTAGGCGATGAAGTGCTTGCTCTATCTAGGAAAGGATGAAACTGCATTGTAACGAAGGGATAGTCTTGAAGAAGCTTCTTGCTGTAGCCTTTGGGTTGGCTTGTGTGTTGGTATATATGACCCTGAGCTGTGGGATGAATGGAGCTGGTGGCAGTTTAGGGGAGGAAGTAGGGAAGAGCAATATGCAGCACTGGAAGGAGTATCCAGGGTTCAGGTTTTGTATAAGGGCTCAGCTGAGGAAAATAAAAGGTGATTCTTTACTGAGGCTATCAGACATGTGGACTTGGGATCATCCTTCTCAGACTGACTACCTGTGTTGTGTACAAAGTCCTGACCTGGACTGATGGTGATTTCATAAAATGCCGTGTGCTGCTTAGCACTTTTACTCTGTGAAGACAGAGGCAAGTTGCAGTCATGGTTAAACTCAGAGGTGTAATTAATTTGCTCACACTGCTTGGCAAATCAGAGAAATATTATAAATAGGAGAAAGTTTCTGGAGACCTTAAATGTACACTTGAGAAATAAAATGAGTTTCAAAGTGGAAAAATACAAGCTGGCACATTTTGAGGGGAAATAATTCAAAACACAGATATTCCATGAAAGGAAAAGACCCTTAGTAAGCAGCAGTGCTGGATGGACCTGGAGCTGATCATAGGAGAGGGATCAATAAGAGCTTGGTGTGCAACAGGAAAGACAAGCCAGCATCTCTGCCAGATTGCCTGCAGGACTCTGGATGACCCTACTATAAACCAGACGCTTTCCCCAACATTAGCAGGGAAGTATAATTTTAAAATAAGGATTTTACATATTTCAAAATAATTTTGAGTGGGCAGTGGGCTGTTGGTAGAAAAATTTCTACTGGCTCTGTTAAAAACACTTTTTTAAAATAGAAAGTTGCTTGTTTTTTTATTGTCAGCTTCAAGGTTGTAGAATCAGAACATCAGGAATGGAAGAGCCAGTTTTTACCCTAAAACTAGGCTAACTCTGGCAACTGAAAATACGGAGGTCTTAAGGCAACTGCAGTTGGTGCCTGCTAATCAAATCTTACCATGCTTAATTAATTGCTATGTCTGAGGAACTTTGTGGGTAAGGTCTTTAAAGTTCCAGAAATGATCCGCTTGCTAACTAAGTAAAGAACACTTTCTAAGTTTTTATTTTTATAATGTATCTTATTTCTTTTGGAAAAATGTATGGTCTACAGTGTGTGACCCTTTGAGGAAAGGGCCACAGCTATGCTAAGTATAGCAGAAAGAAAAAAAAAAAAAGCAGATGCTGGTATTTTTGCATCCAAATTGCGTATTATGTGGTTAGTGTGAAACAAGCATTACAATAAAAGCATGAAGCAGTTAAAAACATCCGAAGCTTCTGCCTGAAAGACTTTTGTAATTTTAGAGCTGCAGCAATTCTAATTAGCAGACTTGTCCTTCACAGAGAATATATCCAGAGGGCATGGCTGCAATCCAGCTGTAATTGCGAATATTTCTTATGTTCAGCAATCACAACTGTTGCCATTGGGAAGTAGAAAATGCACTCACTGTTCAGGGAAGGATTATTTTAGTGAACCCAGCACTCTAATGAACAGCCACTATATAAGTAATTTTACTACGCAGTATTAAGCAAACCATGTACATGCATTTCTGAGGATTTTAACAGCAGGAGACAGGGGTGGTGCTGACCTTCTCCTAGTTTCTCTGTCCATAAAACGGTGCTCTGCCTTGGTGGTTCCTCCAGATGCTACTTAAGTTTATGAAGCAGGTCACATCGTCTTAGAACAGCAAATATATGTACTTTGTTCATAATTTTGGTGGTATTTGGGCCATTCCTAGTGTAGTTGATTTCCTTCTCAGTGTACTGGCATGATTATTTCAAGTTTGAAGTTGGTGATGAGGGCTTCTGTTCAGCAGCCCAAAGTCAAATATTTGCACCAGTAGCTGTCTGCTGTTCTTTATGCTGGGACAGATAATCTGCACTTCTCCGCCCCCTTTCCCCGCTGCTTTCTCCCAGGAAAGAATCTGTCTCCTACCTATGATCTGCTTCTGGAAATAAACTGGTTCTGCCCAAGTAGGATAATCTCTGTCACTTAGAACAGTTTCGTCATGTTCTGACAGCTTTTATGAGTGTGCATGCAGTTAGAGAACATTTTTAGAGTAATGTTGTGCAAACATTGAAGTCAAGATACAAAACCTCTTCAAGCTAGATTTTTAGGCACGACAATAAAAGTCCCTTTTTTGGGGGTAGGGGGTAGGGCGGGAGGGGGCGTAGATGTGACTTGAGGAGACAGGATAAGAAAGTCTGTTATCAGTATGACCCATTATCTAAGTTTAAATAACCAAACGGACAGCTCTGCGATACAGCAGGATGGAGGTTGCTGTGCTCTGAGGGAGACGTTTCAACTGCTTCTACGTTGTACTTGTTGCTGAAAAGAAGGAAGTTGCCTTAAACTGTTGATGAAGTGCAGTTTTGCCAGCCAGTGCTGATGCTGGAAATAGGCTGCAACTTTATCTGTGGTAGTGAAGTCGTGGACACATGTAACTGTTTGTGGAACCGGACCATAACCACAGTGCAGGTGCTGCTGCAACTATGTGTTTGCTAACTGCCTTGAACTGTGCTGTAGAAAGGGGTTTGAAAATCATAATACAGGGGATCCAGAGCTCTCCTTTGTTATTTGTGCATTTGGCATGTGCAGGTGTTGGAGCCACACTTCTGTTGTTAGAACCCTGCAGCTCCTTCTGTTGTCTACCTGCAGAGTTTGGATCTCTGGTGTCTGCCTGGATGCTAAAAGGGCTTCGCCTTTGTGCAGGTAGGGGGCCCTGGTGCCACTAGGTTTATATTATTAGAAGAAAGGAATAAATACAGGCAAAACATTTCAGATTGGTACTTGTGGTCAAGCTTAGTTCTACAAGGCTCTTGAACAAAGACATTAATGATGATGGACTTTGCAAGTACTACGTGGAAAATGTTTATAATATTGAGAGGAAGACTGACAATTCCCATAAGCATGGGAATAATCCTTACCCAAGGTAACTGAATTACTCAAATTAAAATCCTGCTAAGGCGAGTCCTGTAGGAGCATCTCAAAATATGGAAGAAATAATTCATATTCAGGTTTATATTTCTAATAAAATAGAAGAGAAAATCTCATACTTCTCTCTTATCCTAAAACCTCAGCCTGTGTTTTCTTACTAGCATGTATTATAAGTGATTGGTCTCTGCGGCAAATGTTTTACATCTGTCTTCTAGGGCTGATGGTCTAAATGACGTGAAATGGAAAAAGAATAATTCCATCTATTGACTCTGTGCAGCATTTTGTCAGACTCCTTGGAACTGAATCCACCGTCTGTGCCTTTTTGTCAGGGTCAGTAATAGCTTTTCCTAAGCATTTATTTGTTAGAAGGCTGTTTTCCCTGCAAGGTAAGTAACCTTAATATATGTGCCAGTCTGCATTTTGAACAAAAGTATGGGATAGTTGCTACATTTTTTAAAAGGCAGGTATAATTTTTTTTTTTTGTTCTGTCTTTGCAAAGAGGCTAAAACCCCAATTTTTTGAATGAGTGACTGACCATCTTTTCTTTGCTTCTGTTCTATCTGTGAGAGATTATTCCCTTGTGCATTGTGAGGCTTTCTTAAATAGACTCTGTTGAAGCCAGTAAACCAGAAATGTCACTTATGAGTTATATTATGGGCTAGAGACACCTCTAATTAGAGCATCATGTCCCATGTTTACCTCAGAAATAGGATACAGCTCTGTTGTGGTGTACTAGAAAAGACAACTTCAGATTGTGTTGTGCATGAATTGAATTTGCCCCTGCTTGAATTCTGCAATCTTAAAAAAGGCAGAAGTTGCTTTTGGTCCCTACCAAAATAGCTCCCTCTGGCTAAGCAGCGGGGGTTAGCAGTTAGCCTTGGATGTACATAGAGATGTTACACTTTCTCCTTCACTACCTCCTTTTAAAATTCTTCTTACTTTAATCTCTTTGATGTACTTCTCCTCTCCTCCTTTTCCCAATTTTGGGACAGTTCTGGATCTGCTTGAGGAGCAGGTGCTTCTGATGAACTTCATGAAAAATAATCCCTGCGGTCATGTTCCTCCTTAGCTCCAGCCCAGATCTGGCTGCTGCTTTTGCTCATTAGAGCGCGGATGCAAACAGCAGCAGATGCCTGTTGGTGGTAATTAGATAAAAGAAATGAGTACTGCGAATGCTGCAGCGAGAGGGGAGGTGCTTCCCAGACAGGTTGGAGAGGGATCATTCCAATTTTGAAGGGCTGTTATTACTTTCCATAGCCCCACTTTTCTGTTTTGCTAATTAAGTAAACACCTCCTATAGTCTCTCTTAATTTTTCTGTCTCTTTCTGACTTTTACATGTTGCTTATTCTCGTTCTTCCTATTTTCATTTCACCTCCTAGGTGTTAGTTGGTTGCTGTTAATCTGCACCCCTGTGGAGGGGTACTTGGAAACACCCATGTCTTCTTGCTTTCATTTCCCAGAGTGTGGCCTCAGCTGCCTGGGGACACAGAGGAGTAAGTGACCTTTAACGCATCTTGGAGTGCGATTAGCTGTGTTTCAGGGTTTAGCTGCAAGCTCATGTTCTGGCTTTAGCTTTTGAGACAGGTTATCGTCTCCTGTGACGGGAGGAGGTGGGAGATTGCTGTACAGAGCAGTGTGGGACAGAGGGACAAGGAGGAAAACCTGATGGTTAAGAAGCAGCAAAGGATGAGCAGCTTTACGCTAGTTGCTGTACTGGGCTCAGAGAGGGGCAGTGGGCCAGGGTATCTCCTCCTAACATCCTCAGCTGTAGAAAAGTTGTCCTTGGACCTGAAGGGGCTGTGGACAAGTGACCTGGGAAGGGGAAAGATGTGGTAACATCTTGCTTTTTAAGCCGGTGCTTTGACTGACCCGATAGCCTGAAAATAGGCAGAAGCAGTTCTAAATGACAGGAAGACTGTTAGAGCAGGGCTGCAGGAAAGGGAAGCCGTGAACATTGGGGAGCCTCAAAAGCATCCTCGTCTGCTTTATCCAAATTGACACCTAACCTCTTGGCAGGCTTCAGCCATACTGTATTCCTGTCTTTCCTGTCTCGAGATGTGAATAGGATGCTTTTGGATGTTTTTAAGATTCTCTCCTTTAATATGCTTAAGATGAGCTTTTTTTTTTTTTTTTTTAACAACAAGCTACAAGATAGTGCTCTGTTGTATATAACACTCACAGTTCCTTGAAAACTATGAACATGGTGCAAACTCCTTTTATGTTTAGCAGGAGTGTGTTAAGTTCACTCCAGCCAGCTGGCTTTGTGTTTTGCTATTACTTTGAGAGGTTCTTAGTTGTCAAGTGGACTCTATCAGTAGTTACGTGTGATTGCAGTGTTCCCTTCCAGGTGTTGCAAGCTCTCCCGATAAGCATTTTTGAGTGGTGGTCAGTCAAGCTTTTCTTCCTGTGTTCTTCTTGTACAGGTTGGAAACTCCTCATCTACACGACCAGTTTCCTATTCCAGTTTGCCTGTTACAAACTGCCTGGCTGCTCGGGGTTCAAGCACTCCCTTTGCTTCTGCGCTGGTACCCAGGACTGTGCCCAGCCAACATAGTTCACCTCAGACCTTGTCATTGTAGACCAGGAGCCAGTGTGTCCCATGCTGGCAAGCGTGGCTTAGTTGAGGGTATGTACAGCACTTCAGAGAACAGCGTGGGAGCTCTGGGCACTGAGAGGGTATTTCAGCCCCGTTTTTAAAGGCTCCCTTGCTCAGAAGGCTTTGGTGGTAAGGGAAATCGACTGCACCTCGGAGTAGCTAGGGGGAAATGTAGATACTTATTTATGAAGTTTAAAGGGGACAACGCTTAAAAAGGCATGGATAAACAGAAATTTAAAAGTCTGCACAATAATCCTGTTATCTACCTTTCTGTCTGTTTAGGTTAGCTCCATGGGCTCCTCTCTCCTCGCAGTATGTTCAGGGCTTCTTGATGGAGACTTTTATGTTCTTTGTTTTCATCCAGGTATTGTGCTTGGAGAAGATGATCCAGGGGGTCTTTGTCCCCTTCTAGGGTTCCAACCCAGCTGTGGGGTGGAGTTTTTTTCAGATGCAAAACCTTCCCTTGAGAATTTCTTAATCCATACTTTCATTGGGGAGACACATTGGTGTCCCTCACACTAGTTAATTTATTGTCCTTTTTTGCTTAGGAAATTATGAGGTCTCTTGGACGTGTCTGGATGAGATAAGAAACTTCACAGACAGTTAAATTGAGACCATTCAGGGTTTAGCCAAGCAGAAGGACCCTTCTTAGCAAATGAAGCAGAATGACAATAACTCTTTCTTTGCAGGCTATATGGCGACCAACTCTGAGAGCAGATAATTTTTTGCATTATGAATCCTGTGGCCCCTGTAAACACTTAACTTGCTAGTGACATTTTAGGCAGTTATGTAACTGGGCTGAACACGGGCAGCTTGCTTTGGGCTCTTATGTGAGGAAAAAAAAAAGTACAAATCGGTATGTTGTGAGCCACAGCTCTCAGAAGATCAGTTACATCTTTCAAGGAGACTTAATTTAGAAACACTGCTAGGTAATTGATCGGTCTGATGTATTTGATGTAAAGTGTAATAAATAAAGATGCTAAGTAGGATAGCATATCCTTTTACATTGATGGTAATAAACTGGTCCAATGAATTTTTTGTGTTTCTAATGCCATATTTAATTTTCAGTATCCTGCCCTCATGTTATTTTCTTACTTTTCACAGTAAGCCATGAAGTGCTGGTTATTACAGAGGAGTTAGAGTTGGCTTAGGGGAATGTTTTAATGCATCTGTGGCTGTATCCTTGACTGTGTCTCCTGATGCTGTAATTTGAAAGCAGATGACAGCTCTAGATAAAACATATGACATAGCATACGATTCGCATGGGAATGGAATAGGAACCTTTGAGAAATGTACTCTCTTCAGAGATAAACATCGACATGTACGGTTGAGTATGTCACTTAATGAGCTTCCTTAGTCTGCAGGTCAGACCTGACATTAATCAAAGTGATTTGGAATAATTTTGATCGGGTGGCTTAAAAGGTCGTACGTAAATTGAGTTTTGTGGTTGCTTTCTTTAGTTATCTTAGAAAGATGACTTTCTAATGGATTATAAGCTTTATCATGAAAGCATTGGGTTCAACTGGTTTATACGTAAAGGGGCTCTAACTAAGACTGATTAGGTGAAATTAAAAAAAGCAGAAAGCCAGGTTGAATTTCTCTTAGGGTTCACGGGGCTTAATTTCTTCTTAGGCACCGAGACCCTTTCAGTTTGGGGATTATCTCCCAAACAAAATACTCACATTCCATCTAGGGGCATCTGAAACTAAACTGGATGAAGTACTGGAAAAAACCCTGTCAAGAGCAATTTGGCACTAATAGTAAAATGGACTGAATAACCTCCGACTGTTTGAAAAGGCCATGTTTACCATGTCAGCAGAGTACACTGCAAAGTCTAGCATAATGTAATTATTTTGCTGCTAGTGTACAAAATACTGCAATGCCTCAGATATCTCCTGATAAAAGCTGATATGGCTGTGCTATGTTTCTGTCCTTTGAACCTCATATTAATTTAGTGGGAGACCATCTTTATTGTATACTTTTACCTTCCATCTACCTCAGGACTGAGATATCATAGCCAGTTGTACAGTTGATGAGGACATGGGGGCTTGTTTTTATTGATCAGAAAACAAGACTTTGTTTTTCATCTTTGAAACTTACCTTAATCAGGGTATGCATGAACCTCTTCCTTCTCACCACTTATTGAATTAAGGGAAAAGAAACTTTGAGACAGATGAACATAATATTAGTTTAGAAAAGGCTGCGGAAAAAAAATCCGTGGAAGGGCTGCAGAACCTGGTTAATGGTCATAAACTTGTTGCATACATGTTGATCCCACAGATGCTGCTGACTGGTTAGCTGCTCACGTCTTTGGAACTGGGTGTTTGTGGCAAGAGTGACTGCACTGGATTTGCAGGCAGTTGCTTTATGAAAGCTCATTCATGGGAATGTGGCTGCTCTTGAGGATCCAGCTGATGTATTCTCACAGACTGAGGAATGAATGTGGCCCCAACCTGAGTGGAGAATTGCTTTCTTGAAAGTCAAACCTGAGTCTGGTTCCCTTTGAAGCTGTTTCAAATTAATATTTTCAGATTCTAGGGTTGACAGTCTTTGTTCTGTAACCTTATTTGAGCCTTTCGATCCTCTTGGGTTGTCAAACTGTATAAAAGCACAGATGTTTGCTCAGTGTTTAGTCTGCAACTGCTGAAATAATTGCACAGTCTATGTATTTCAGATATTTATTCAGATATGATATTTTTATTTACTATTTACTGTTCCTGCAGATTTTAGATTTGAATTAAAATTGCTTCATAATTGGTTTGTATTACTAGGTGATGATAAAGTATGGGTATAGCTACATTTCAATCTAGAGGCTATTTGGGTAATGTTGTTTTAAAAGTCAACAATTTCTTGTCTTTGACTCTTTGGAACAAAAGAGCTAATTCATGTTCATTTGAAAGTGATTTTCATTTGTTATGATAGGTTATGCTGAGTAGTGTGTGACAGTGTGACTCAAAATTTTATAAATTATGTCCATATGGTTGGCTTGTTTTGAAAAGCAGTTTGAAAAATAATA
Organism: Thinocorus orbignyianus; assembly: GCA_013400375.1. Classification (NCBI taxonomy): domain Eukaryota; kingdom Metazoa; phylum Chordata; class Aves; order Ciconiiformes; family Thinocoridae; genus Thinocorus; species Thinocorus orbignyianus. The sequence continues at coordinate 603,041 of VXBW01004074.1, read as the reverse complement.
TGGACCAAAGCTTAAGTCTCTACTGCTCCTTTTTACTTCTTACCATATAGAGGAGAGGGCTTGTTCTTGGAATGCATTAAACTAATTGTTATTTAAAATCAAAAGTGCAAAGGGTTGCATGTTGTTTATGCATTGGGGTTTTTTTGTTGTTTATTGTGAATGGTACCAAGAAGTGTGAACCGCCCATTGAAGGCAGGCTGTTTCTGTAGAGGCTGATCATGGCTGGTGAGCCTGCATTAAGAAACCCATCCAACTACAGAGAATAATTATAGGGTAGTCAGTGCATGTTCCAGTCTTCCCAAGTGGAGTACTCATAGGTCTGGCTGGTGGATATTTACTGGAAGAGTTTGGGATAATAGAGCATAGTAAACAAGAAGATTAATTAGGCAGAAGATACAATGTAACTGCGAGAAATTATGGAGAAAAAAAAAGGCAAATAAATCTTTCTAATAAGCTTTTCAAACTCAATAGACATCTGGTTTTGACTCAGCAAACCACTGTCATGATAAAACTGAGAAGCTGTAAAGCTGCCTGGGGCACAGGGTGGGGAAGATGGTTGGCAGTCTTTGGGTCAACATCTTCTACTGAAGCAAAAAGTTATTTTTCTTCTGATGTTCTTGGGAGAAAGTTCCTGTCTGTGACAAAATATGAGGAATGTTTTTTGTTTGGGTGTCACCTGTCAGCTCCAAGTTTATTTAAAGGGGATGAAAATTTTCAGTAGCTCAAGAACCAGGCTGTTCAGTGTTCTGTCATCAAGGACTGAAAAACTTTATCTGTGAAAATCTGAGTGATTCTGCCAAGCAAGCATTCAGCAAAAGAGTTTCATTTTCAGATTCTTTAAATTTGCTACTCAGTAGTGGATGCATAGTAGATACAATACATTTCCAGCCATATCTAGGCGTGAGCATGGAATAGTGCGTATGAACCAGAGGAGTGCTTTAACTACCAGAGAGAGTTGCTGGGAGAGGACTCTTCAGTGGTGGTTGTAAGCAGCAGGCTTTGAAGAAATGCTGTCAGCCTCCCAGACCTGGGAAAGACTAGCCCTGCCTTCCCAGGGCAGAGAGAAGATCTGGACCCTTGGCATGCTGGTACGTAGAGTAAGGGTCTTAACAAATGTAATTGCTTTGTGCTTTACTTTAGGGCAGAAATGTGAAGCTGTCTAGCGTGTTCCTGTTGCAGTATGACATATAACTCTGAAAAGTGGGTTTTAAAATTTATTTTCAGTTTACTTTTTAAAAAAATAAAGTAGTAGAGTACAGCAGATATACAGAAGAATACAGGTATGCAGAAAGAATACAGCGGCACCAGAGCTTCTGATAGGCAAATACATTTGCCACTCTGACCCTCATTTACAGGATTAATTTATCATATTAGTGGGAGAGCTGGATTCAGGTCACCTTCTGGGATCCTTCAGACATTCATCTTACTGTAGGTAGTGCAAGCCATATCAAATGATTCTAGATTACAGGTCCCATGATAATTGCTCATAATCTGCATATGGTGTGAAACTCAAGATGCCTTTCTGAGCTGACAAGCAGTGGAGGAGAAAACAAATCACAGTAGCAAACACAGGTTGAAGAGAGTCAGCAAGCACAGCCGGCAGATTTGTGCAGGTGACTCCTCTGTTGGTTTCCGTGTCATATTGACCTCTTTTCAGTCTGGATCACAGCAGAGCGTGTGGAGAACTTGTGGCTACTTTTCAGCTGTGGTGCTGCCCACCTCCTACTGTGATAAAAAGAGACAACGCAGAAATTAGCAGTGATCTTTTCACAATGAAACAGTTACAGACATTGACAAATAGACTTTCTGTCACATTATGTCCTGTCATACACACCCTAGCTTGTCCATCCGTTACCTTGTATTAGTAGGCAAGATCCAGGGTCTGTTCAGCTGGGCTGTGGGGAAATGGAAGTCTGTATTTATTACACCTTGAACAGCAAAAACAGGCCAATAAGATATAGGCTAACTCCAATAAAACCTGCAACTAAATATGACAACAGCAGCGGAAAATAATCCCACTTTAATTACAAACTAAAGAAACATCCTTATTCCTGCTTTCTGAATAATGTAAAATAATTTCCAAATTTTCTGTGGCTTTAAGTACTGAAATGAAGATCTATTTGACAAAATGTGGAAACTTGGAATATTTTATGCCTATAATAGGGTTGGTTCATTTTATATGGAAAAAATATTCATGGCTTCTGCAGTGACAATTTATATTTCTGCAACTGCTGTCTGGAAGAAGAGTCACAGTTTTGCTTGCAAGTGGAAGCAGGGACTTAAACTGCCAGACCATCTTCTTTGTATTACTCTTACATTTCTTTTTAATATCCCATGTAGTAATTTAGATGCAGTGTAGGTCTAACAAGCACTTCATTAAGAATTTGGAGTCTAATCCATTAAGAGTTTCACGTAAGGCTTCCACTATATTTTGGTATTTTCCATATGTAACAGGCAGAGGGGAACAAGCAAATACAGATCTGGTCTTTTGGCAGTTCACTTGGGTCCCCTCCTTGTCATGAGACATTTTATCTCTGGGGAATGCTTTTGTCAGTCAAGGCTGGAGGCATCGCGGTAAATGGGTCTTGTTCTTCCTCTGCCCCATATCACCCTGGAAAACAGGCAGGGCTCGGGAATTTGTACTCCGTGTATGGCTCTCCTGTGACTGGGCTGAAGAGCTGAAGGTAGAGGTTGCTGGAGGGATGGCTAACTTTATTGCTAGTAAGGGTGACAGATAGATCAATGCAAATTCTATCCTTGAAAGCAGGGGTGTGCATCTGTGAGCAAGCCTGCGTTGTGCTGGTTTGAGGTGGTCCAACCAATCTGTCTCCTGTAGTGCAGTTGCTAAGATTTTAAAGGATGTTATTCTCCTTCTAAAACACATTTATCCAGAAAAACTTATTTGAAGAAGTTCTGCAAACTGCCTTTGCAGAAATGACTCACTAGCCATTTTAAAGCCTAATGCTCTGTGCTGTCTCTAGACAACTGGATTTAGTAATGGAGAGAGAAAAGATGGTCTCTAATTTACTGCATTTTCAGCTGAGACTGAGGAGTAATGGGCAGCTGATTTACAGTGGTGAGTTGTGCTGAGAAATCTTGTGCTCTGTGAGAGGCAACACTGCGTGCAGACAAGGGGCTGTGTGACTAGTGCTCCTTTGAGGGAGTAGCTCTAAGTGGGGATGGCTTGCTGGGGTCGTCTCTACTGTGATGCAGTCCTTGGGACAATTTATAAAAATATGTGAAAAATGAATTGTTGTTTCAAATGAAACTGGGAGGCAGGGAGAGGCTGGAGTAAATGATTAGTTAAAATGATAGTTTTTAAAAGCTGGTTTCAGGGAAAACAAACCCCCTTGAACCGGACTAAATATTGTTTCAGTAAAAAATTGTATTATAATGGGGAAAAAATATTATTCAAATATCCAATTAAGCTTCCTTAATTCATAATTCTCTAAGATTGGATGGACCTACTAGGAAAACTTCTTAAGTGTGCTGGCTTTGGCTTTTGGGTAGGTTGGATATGGCCCTGTTGGAGTAAGCCCAGAGGAGGGCCACGAAGATGATCAGAGGGCTGGAGCACCTCTCCTCCAAAGACAGATTGAGAGAACAGGGGTTGTTAGCCTGGAGGAGGCTCTGGGGAGACCTTATAGTGGCCTTCCAAGTACCTAAAGGGGGACTACAGGAGAGACAGGGAGGGACTCTTTATCAGGGAGTTTTAAACTGAAAGAGAGGAGATATAGATTAGATATCAGGAAGAAATTCTTCACACTGAGGGTAGTGAGGCACTGGAACAGGTTTTCCACAGAAGCTGTGAATGCCCCTTCCCAGGAGATTTTTCAAGGCCAGGCTGGATGGGGCTTTGAGCGACCTGCTCTAGTGGGAGGTGTCCTTGCCCATGGCAGGGGGTTTGGAACTCGATGATCTTTAAGGTCCATTCCAATTCTAGCCATTCTATGATTCTTTGAGCTTTCAAATAAGAGAAATGGGAAGGTAAAAGAAAGAGGAGTAAATTAGTGGTGCAAATATATTAATCAATCTTAGTACAGATAGCAGGAAAGGTATCGTTAAACTGACTGTGGTGAGTAAAACCCTACTGTTTTAGGTTTTTGACTAGTCCCAATGCATCTTTCAAAATCTGCCAGGCTAATGAGCACTGAGGCTAGATTTTTCTCTAGTTTCTGGTGTTTACGCTCAGGTGTTGCTGCTGTTGGGTACATGAAGACTGTTTGAATACCTGCTGTCACTGCAGGACCTGGCTGTTGTTCAACAAGGCCCTCTCAGTGTATGGCTAAATTTCAGATGCCAAACTTTTGGAGTAGGGATTTTTTTTTTATTTTTTTTTTTTTTTATGTTTGTGTTTTAAAGTGAGTAGCAAGTGCTCATAGTTTGCTATTAAGATCATGAATCAAAATTAAAGGGCTTAAAACCAGCCTCTTTTCTTCCCCTGATAATACAGTTATGAGCAGGAAAAGCAAAGATGAGATTGGTTCATAGAATTTACTGACTTCTGTCCTTATAAACATGCAAGGCTGTGGTGTAACATCTCTGTGCTATGGTAAGGTAATGATTGAAACATCTATTAGTATGCTTAAGAGTTGAATGTGATGGAAACATTTTTGAGCTATGATTGTGTGGTGGGTGTTTCTACTAGGATGTGGATAAAGGCAAACCTTCCTTGAAATGCTTCAATTCAGAAGCATTGTATGCTGAAGATGCTACCACCAGCAAAATGCTCTTCTCTCAAATAACTGTTTTCCTTTAATGTTAGAGCTTCTCCTTTCTGTTGTGTTTTTTTTTTTTCCCCTTTCTCTAGCTGCGTAGTGGGTTGCACAGATGGCCTAGCATAAGGCAGGAGGAAAATAAGGATGATGCTTTCTGATGGATTTATTTGTATACAAGTCCCAATGGACCTAAGTATTAAATAGCTTCAGTTTTTTAAAGTGGTCATGAGTATACAGAAGACAGGGCACATGTCACTAAAGCTGGATTATTTTTTTTTTTGTAGATAAAGTGGATTTGAGTCTTAAAGTGGATTTTTAGTAGAAGACTGTAAATGACTGAACTTAAGTTTCTGGAAAGTGTAGCATATTGGGGAGAAAAGGAAGTGTTGGTTGAGTAAGGAATAATATTTAAAAAGAAGTTTTGAAGCTGCTGTTGAGCCTAGCAGATACAAATTGCCTCACTTCCTACAGGAGTGTTTGAACAGATGATATGGAGTACTGTTGGCTATAAAGTCTGCCTCTCTGTTGTGTGGGCAAGTCATGAAAGTCGATGTACCAGAACCCTGGTGGCTCTCCAGTAATCTTCCATTATAAGCTCTGACCATCTGCTAAATGTCAGGAGGAACGGACTGGTCAGAAAGAGGTTAAAGAGCTCACCTCACATCAACATAGGTTATTATGGTTTGATTTTTCACTTCTTTTTTGTTTCCACTGGCGTCAACTGTGCAGCTATCGCAGGGAGCAAGGGAGGTATCTTCCTCTCCAGTTGCTTGCAGCTCATTTTAAAATACAGTGACTGTTCTTATACTTTCTAATGCAAAAATGTCTTGGCTCTGAACCTCTAAATGTAAAGGTCTAGTCAATATTTTTGGCATTCTTAAGGTCAATGAATTTCCTCCGTCAGTGAGTGACAGTGGCTGAGGTGCTGTGGAGTTGCAGCTACAGGGAGGAATGGAAAGGTGTTAGGAAATTGTGGCTTCCTTGGGGTTGCAATTTGGACGTTTTAACTTCCTCCTTCAGCTACTGGAGGGAAAGGATGAAAAAAGGATGAAATGGTCCCTCTTTTCCTTCTTCTAACTCATTGACCTTGGAGACTCCAGCCATAGTCATTTATTGTGTGCTTGGGTTATTTCTAGCTCGTACAGTTACATAAATGCTTGTGCTGGAAGAGTGCCAGGGGGTGGGAATAGATTGCTGTAAGGATGGCGCCAAAGCAGAGGTCCTCTCCTTCTCCCCCTCCTGACAGCAGTGCCAGCTTCACTGTGGGAGTCAGTTTAGAGCCCTAGAGTTTGGGAAAAGGTGCTGCTCTTTTTTTTTCTTGCTACTTTTTCTTTTGCAGTGTTTCCTGTGTCTGCAGTCATCTGCCACTCGCTGTTCTTGCAAGCCCTGGGTTGATGTTGGTTACTTTTTTTCTTTTCTGTTTGTCATGCCCACCCCCAGGGCTGCCGGATCCTGCTGGATCTGAATTGTGGATATCCCGATTTTACTCTATTGGCAAGGTGACAGGTAGCACTGGAAGCACCAGAGCAGCAGCAGCCTCTGAAAGAATCCTAGCATTCACTAAAATTTGGAACTTGCCTGTCTTTTATCCACCAAGATTAACTCATGTTTTGTAGAGATTCTGCAGAAATGAACAAAAAAATGTGGCCTTGCTAGAGGAAGCTTCCCAGGCTTAGGTAATTGAGAAAGTGGTTTTTTTTTTTTTTTTGTATATTTAAGGAATGCCTCTATTCAAGGGCAACTTTCTTGATCACATTCTGTCTTTGTACTTTGCTTTGTGTACTTTGCAGTGTGAGATATGTTTACAGTTTAGTTGCCAACTGATGCTTGACAGTGAAAGTTACTGTAACTGAAATCACCTGTCAGTAACTTAAAGAAGACATTGCAGACTTATCTTTCTGTGTGTCTTCATGAACTATGCATGAAAGCATAATCTAGTGGTGTCTAAATATAGAACGTAATTTCTTTAGAACTGCAAATATTAGTATCCTCTAGACACGTTTGGTTATTGTCAAGTTGTTCTATGTGTGTAAGAGCATGTAGGCAACTAGGTTTCTGTATAGTGTCCACAGTATTCTTGCATACTCTTCTAGTTCAAGACAGAGGTATACACAGGGAACTGGAAAAATGGCAGAGAGATTTCCATCTTCTTGTTGCAGAAAAGAAGTCTGGTTTGGAATAGGGAGAATGATAAAACTTCCTGAAAAATCAACAGAACAAGTAGTGTAGTATGCTGTGTGTGGGAAGTTAATTAAAAGCTTTGAACATAGAAAGGGAAGTTTTAAATGCCTGGTGACTCCCAGGCAGAATGGAATTGGCCCCACAGGTTTGCAAGTGAATCAACATCTTTGGGTATCAAGTTATATAGCCTGCAGGCCATTGAAGGAGGAAAAATAGTTATAAAGTATGTGCTAGCCTTTATTTGCAAGAAAGTGCATTCTACTCAAGCTTTAATTTTAAGATATAATAATAAAAATGAATTATACATGAACATATTTCTATCTGTAACTAAACCGTCTTTATATTGTGTGTATGTTTCCACATGCATGCATCTTGCATACGGATAGTTATGGTTTGTTTGCACGTACGTCTTACACGGTTTAAAATCACAGCAACATATGGTAAAAAAAAAAAAACACCAAACCCCACGTGAAGATGTGATTTGCTGCATAAATAACACTTTTGTCCCAGTAAATACTTTTTTCAAGCTTAAAAGGGTTGTTTGATTTAGCAGAGTATCTCGATTCAGTGTGATCATTTGGCACTAAGGTGTAAGTATGCTCAAACCTTGGCTAGTAATTACCTTTTCTTATTAACAGATAGGAAACTTGCCTTGGGGACCTGAGATACTAAATTGACATAATTGCCTTGTGGTATGGAGATGGATATTTGTTTTTCCACAGACTTACCTTTCGTGTTGTTGAAAATACAGTATTGATCCATTTCCAAAGAGAAATAGTGAAGAAATCAGACAGTATGGGGCTCTACAACCAGATAATGAAAGGCTCAGGTCAAAGAGTTTGAACTCTAAATACTGTTACTTTTCATTGAGTGACTACCAGGTTCATGATGTGGGATGGTGACGGAACGAGGAAGAAAGGATAAGATACAGTGTAGAGTTGCAGTGATGTATGTTCGTATTTGGTGTAAGCAGTTGCAGTGAACAGGGCTATAAAGCTACAGTATGTGGCCATTATGTTTTACTGAGAGATGCCGCCAAGCAGAGCTCCAGTGCAGAAGACTGTGAAATGATTAAAATTCTCACAAGGTGGTTAATACGCTTATCATCAATATCCCTATTTGAGCTTCATGACTGTTAATCGCAGGAGGCTGCATCACGATTAAGCCCACTGCATTGGTTGTGAATAGCTCTCCTGCTTGAACGGGAGGAGACAAAAGGACAGGAAGGCTGGAAAACGTAGCTGGCAGAGGGCTGAGGTGACAACTGAAGAGTCAAACTCTTGGTGAATCTAAGCAGGCACAGAATTAGATTGTAGTCCTGCAAAAAGTCAAGTAGATCCTTAGCATGGCTGAATGCCAGGCTGTTTCTTCTCTCCTTGCTTTGAAAACCATGGTGAAGTCGGAAACATGAGTGAAATGTTAAGACCTGTGAATAAAATCTCATTCCTTATATAGCTGGTATTTCCCATCTGGAATCAGAATGAATGGGTGAATGGTTATTAATATGTAATGAGATCTTACGGAAACAATAGCATTGCAAGCAAAGGAAAAGAGGGATTTAGAGAAAGGAATCATTCATGCGAAAGTTAGGCTTTCCATGCCGGCATGTTGGTGATAATAGGGCAGGCATGGTCCTGAAGGCTTGTGCCAATGTTTTAAAAGATGGAAGTGGCAGCATGCTTGGGCTATGAAAGTAGGTGCCCTCCTGGAATTATGCTGTATCAATTCTCTTGTTCCACTTCCCTGCCTTTTACCATGTTTTCTCATTCCACTATAAACTGCTGCGGGCAGGGGTCATGCCTTTTATTTGTCTGTAAAGTGCTGCTACTTGTAAGGAATGTGTTTTTTTGATTGCTGGGGGAATAAGAGCATTAATAACAGGCCCTACATTCAAAATTCTTTAAGTCTCAGCAAAGACACATTTTCCCCTTGATCTGTGTGGGAGCCTGTAACCCCTGGATTTTTAAAAACTGAATGCTGAAGAAAGGGTGAGTTAGTACTTGGACCAAGCCTTGTGCTCCTCATCATCCAGTGCCTCAGCTGGACGGGTTTTGAGTCTGACCTTGTCTCGTGTCGCATTGTCAGAGCAACCCCGTTAGAGCTCATGTACCTCCTGGGCCCAGGGAAATGGTGGAAAACATGCCCTCTCTGTGGATTACCAGATGAAGCATATCAAAATGGTTAAGCATCCATCAAAACAATAAATCAAACAAGAAAATTTAAAATGTGCATAATTTAATAACAAATAGTAGGCTATCAGTGCAGGTATTTCGAGGTCAGTATTTACACATAGCAGCAAAAAATGTGTCTGAGCACCCTGGATTTTTAAGTCTGGGTGAGAACAGGAAAAGCAACAGCTGTAGGAGACACAGGCCATGATAGGACACGAAGTTCAGTTCTGGGCCTACCCTTGCTGTTGGTTTGGAGATGATGTTTTTATAAAACACTGAAATGTTTGAGGCCCTCTGACCACCACCTGTGTAAGCATTTGTAATGAGTCACAAAGGCAAATGAAATTGTTAGACGTTAAGCTTAGGATATAAAGGGGATAGGGTTACTCCTTAGTCTGCCAGTCTTGCTCAGGTGATTTTGCCACATAAGCTTTCCTGGTGCTGTTTCATCAGCAGCATTGCACAGCATCTGGGCTATTTGCAGACTGTATTAAATTTGTTTCCCAAAAAACTTTTGCTCATCCATTGTGGACACAAATAGCCAACTAATATATATACCTAGGAGAATATGTTAATGGTACTCTCAATTGCCTCTTGCAATATATTGTTGCGTTACTTATGTAATATCTTTATTTCTTTCAGCACCTTTTCAGGTGTCCACACTATTCCCCATCTGCAAGGTGGTATTTCCCTTGCACATCTGAACTATATGTGTGAGAGAGGGCACTGGAGGCTGAGGTATGAGATGTAGATAGGAGGTCTAAATCCATGGCCAAAGAGAAAGGGTAGAAAACAAGTGCACGTGCTCATTGAAAAAAAAATAAATAAATGAAAAATCTTTTTGATACAGCTTTCAGATTTCAGCTGCCCTGCCATCTCTCCCTTGATGTGTTACCTCTCAAATTTGCATGAGATTCCAAGGTCATTTCTACTTCTAAGATTGAAAGGCTTTTCACAGTTGCACAGATGAAGCTACGGTGGATTTCAGGTATTTCAGAAATGTTTTATGGAAAGGGCTTTCAATAGCTGGATCTTAAATATAACTGAACAAAACAGATATGAAGGTGGTAGGTTGGCTCTTCTGTGTCTCACACCCAAACCAGTAAGTGAAACAGATTCAAGAATTAAATTGCGCGATGTATACTCAGAAGTGGAGGGAAATGCAGATGCATAACTATGTAATGAGGGCTGCTTGCTGTAAATGGTGTGGCATGAGGGCAAAGATGCTAATTAGGCATGCAAATTGCATTTCCAAGGATTTCAGAACAGCAAAGATATCTGAAAGCAAGCCTTGATTTTCTAGAGGTTAGCACGAATGACTTGCCTTTATCAGGATGCCTCTAGGAATTTAGATTCAGTAGACTTCAGAGCTTCGGAGGATCATGAGGGGATGTGACAGGGAGAAAGTGATAGGCTCTCAGGCCTTACTGAAAGCGCAGATACATCCTATACACTCAGAGTTGGGGGGAAAAAAAAAAAAAAAGGAAAGAAAACTTTTTTTTTTTTTTAATGAAACATGGCTTAGTTGGTGATTGACATTCTTCTAGTGCTCTCACCCTGATCAGTGCTTTGCCAGACTGTTAAAGGATCTTTGCTCAGCTGAGAATTACTGGCATGAAGCAGTAATTGTGGGTTCTAACTAGAGGCAGGGATGCTGACACACCTTACCTGCAGTTTAAAGAAATTGCAGTGTTTGTAACTTTCCAAAGGCCGGTGGCAACTAGGAGAGTCTCAGCTGCAGTGATCTGTCACTGTCGTTACCTTCCCATTCATAAGGAGCTGTGAGAGAGGGCTATTAATCATCCTGCCTAAGGCCTGGGAGCACGTGGAAGTGCATGGAGAATTACCGTAGCTTCTAAACAGTCAACACGGCAGGCTCTGACAGGTGCTCCCCGCTTTAGGTCTGAAGTAATGACAAATTCATCAAAGTCACTGTGTTTTCTTTTTCTGCACCTCTTTTTACTTCTAGGCTGGTGTCAGAGCTGCCACCTTTTCGCCCCTTGAGAAGACAATCAGTTTCTTGCAGAATTTCCTCCAGGAGCAGTTAGTGTGACACGAGCTGGTTTTGGCAGGAGGGACTATGGGGTATTTAGGTTTTTTGAAGGCATGGGCATTAAGGCAGTGCTACTGAGGAAAGGGTGAGGAAAGAGCAGAGGCCCCCATCCTCCTGTATCTTTAAGGAACCGCCTGAGTGGGTTGAGAGCTGGTGTTGGTATGGTATGTTAGGTTGGGTGAGGAGATGGCTGGTGGCCATGAATGTCGCATTTATACATGAATGGCATTTGTTTTCTAATTTCAGATGAAATTCAGAGTTGTGGGTGAGAAGATGAGGGCTTGTGGTGTTGAGTTGAGCAGTTGAATAATTTTGAATCCTGCACAGATCACATCTGTAATGTGAAAGGTATTGGTAATTTAGGTTAGGAGCAGGATTCATATTCAAGTAAGAGAAAAGGCATGATAAGAGAAGAGAGATGAACTTTGTCTACCGTCTCCCTCATCCCTCTTCTCCTCCCCAGTAAGGTAGGAAGAAGAATGAGAAAATGGAAAATAAACCNATTTTACCCCAAACCAGGACATAGGTAGAGCAAAAACCATGCATGCAAGTGAAGCAAAACAAGGAATTCGTTCACCACTTCCCATCAGCAGGCAGGTGTTCAGCCATCTCCAGGAAAGTAGGGCTCCATCACACATAGTGGTTACTTAGGGAGATGAACTGTTGTAACTCTGAACATCCTCCTTTTCCTTCTTCTTTCTCCAGCTTTATGCTGAGCATATAAAGCTCATATGGTCATACATCATATGGTGTGTAATATTGCTTTGGTCACTTGGGGTCAGCTGTCCCAGCTGCTTTTCCTCACAGCTTCTTGTGTACCCCCAGCCTACTTGCTGTTGGGGGAGGAGGGGAAGGCAGGAGCAGAAATGGCCTTAACTCTGTGTACTCAGCAATAACTAAAACATTTCTGCATTACCAGCTCTGTATTCAACACAAATCCAAAACACAGCCCCATTCTAGCTAGTATGAAGAAAATTAATTCTACCCCAGCCAAAACTAGCACAGAGAAACGCTTTCGTTGTCAAAGTCAAGTAGATTATGATTAATTTTGTTGCAAGTTTTGTTTCACCTATTTACAGAAAGGCAACCGATTCCATTCTAAAGTCTGAAATTTCAAAACATACCAACTGCATAGTGTTCATTGCACATTACGAACAGGATTTTACCAGTCTTGGAAGAATTGGAAAGATATAAACTACTATGAAATAGTAGAAAGTGTTTTATAATACTAAGCTTTATAAACTGTAGATTAAAGGTCCCAGAAATGTGTTGAATTAATATTAAACTTTGGCATATTTATGATTTTTAAAAATTTTAATTGTTGTTTATGTGGCTTGATATCCATGAAGCTTTATACTTCATATAAAATTTTGCTGTAAATTACTTTTCCATAAACAGTTTTTATTCCTGGCAACCAGGAGTACATCAGAAGGTTTCTCGTGAAAACAAATGTATTACTTATCATACTGCTGTATTGGTATAAAGAGATTAAAAGTGAGTACATGACATGATTAACAATTTAATTGAGTGTAATAGGAAGCCTGATGCTTTCTAGTTCCCTGCCTCATTGCAGCTTGCTCTTGTGCTTTTACAGGCTTTTTAATTATTATTGTAAAGATTGAATCGTACTTATTGTTTCAACAATATCCATTAATTTTGCTTTTAAGAAAGCTTAAAGAAATCTTGGAGCCTTAATGAATGCGTTGAAGTGAAATACTGAGGACTGCTTTTAGGCCAGTACTGAAAGTACTCCTCATCCTGTTTTTCCAATACAGCAGATTTTTGCAGCATTATTACACAATTATTTGTGCGCTTTTTATGTAGTTATGATATTTGTGTATATGCGGTGTGTTATTTCCAGCAGGTAGCATATGACCAATGTCTATTTCAAAGGCCATGAATTTCTTTAATATCCTTCTTGTGTTGAAGGGTTTCAGAAGAGAGAAAAAAGCAGACTTTCACCTCTCCTTTTATGTCATTCAGAAGATCTCCTTCAGTGCCAACGAGTCTGCTTTTCCAGTTTTTCTGAAAAAATCATTTTGATGTGCTGCTAATGAATTAACTGTAAAGTACTAGAAATGTAAAGCTTTGGAAGAAATTCCTTACCAACCCGATGAGCTGGGAGCTCCAGTCTTCTTTCCCCGTTTGGGGGAAATCTCTGCTCCAGTGTTAAACTCAGCTGCAATACTCATGCTTGCTCAGGGTGCTCAGGGAGCTGTTCTTAAACTCACAGATGATGAGAAGCAGCATTTGAGCTAAGCTGTAGTGAAACCTGCCCATGCAGATGCCTGTGCATTCTCATGTTGTTTTTTTGCAGGGTGGGACAACGGATGTCTCACCTTGAGGTTGCTAGAGTTACAGTTTTCTGTCACACAATGTAATTTCGTGAGATTCAAGACATAGTTTGCTCTATAATGTATATAATGTAAACATGTAAAATGGCCTTCTGATATTCCTGCCTTTACAGCATGATACACAGCACAAACAAAAGACAACCTTTGTGTCTGTGAAGCTCCTGGCCCTTTTTTTTTTTTTTTTTTTTTTTTTTTTTTTTTTTTTTTGGCATAACATCTGTGGGCTGAATCTGAACACTGCTAAGGATGATGGCAGTTTTTGCTCTGGCTCTGAGCCATACCTTTTGGCACCTTCGTTGTTAAGGGATATGCAAATGCTGGTTGAAAACACAGAAAAATGATCACAACTTGTAGCCTTCCCAAAACATGTGAAGCCTTAGACTTTCTGGTTGATTCCAGCTGCAGAGTTGAAAGTTCATGTGTCCATGGAGAGTGCATGGGTGGTGCTGAAGGTTTATGTTCAGGTTTGTCAGCAGCAGCAGCAGCAGAGGAGGGAGGGTGGGTGCGTAGTGCGGTAGAACAGCAAATTAGATCATGACTACAGGGAGGTAAGTTTGGCTACTTTGCAACTTCCATTGAAGAAGCAATTGAATTTATTTTCTGGAATGCAACTCTTCTTTCATTGTATTTTCAGTCCACATGTCTCAGTTTTTGTCTTATGATAGATGAAGGTACCCAAAGAGCATCTGCTCTGGTCAGAGGCAGGGCAGAAAAACTTCTTTCTAATGGGATGCTGGATTTCACCATTGGAGACTCTGCTGGGCAGAGCGAGTTCTGGCAGGACACTTGACACTCCTGCCACCTGCTGAAGCACTGTTGGCAAAAGAACATCTGCTGCTCATTCAGCAGCTCTTGCAGGTTAGTGTGAGGTAATGGGAGAAAGATAGTTATGGGTAGGTGCTCCCTCAAAGAGCCTTCAGCTTTCTCTGGTGGACGGTGTTAGTTATCCATCTCTGCACTCAGTACCCAGGACTTCTGCGGCACCTTCTGCAAAGTCTACCTGTTAATTCCAGAGAAGTACTAGCTGATTTTTGCTCATCATTAGTCTCCAAAAGAGTAATTGGTAGACATGGCTTTTGAAAAGGAAACTTTGGAAGATCCTTTTGTTCTGTAAAGTGTGCAGTAGCATTTCTTCTCCTACGAAACCAGTGTAGGATTTTGGGATCGTGTTGAAATGTAACATGGTGTAAGTTGATACTTCTTTCTGTGCAGTTGTTCTTTATTTGAGCTCTCCTCTGCAGAGTATTTTCAATGTTATGTTTGTGAGTTTGTCTTGTAAAGCTGGTAGAGTATGATGCCTTTCTGGAGAGATTCTGCTCTCCTAATGCATGTGGGTGTTTTGATTTTTTTTTTTTAATGCGCGTTGTGGATTTTGAAATTTATGGTGCCAGAGTAATTTCTGCTAACAGAGGTAAGGGTATTGACATATCTGACTGTCACATCTAGGCGCTTGAAAGACAAGCATGTTGGAGACCATAGAAAGAGTTGCATTTAAAAATGGGAATGGCTATAAAAAGCCAGAGGTGTCAGAATGACTTCTGTCACACTCAGTTTGGAATGGTCTTTGTTGTAATAATTCTACCCTTCTGTACAAATGATAAATTTGAGCTGATGTAGATGATCTGACTTTTAATTGTCTGTTTGAATTTGACAACCAGCAATGATTAACATTTTCCTAAAAAATTAAGCAAACTGTGAGCAAGCCAGCCATTTGAAGGACTGAAGTTCCCTTACAGCGTTGCAAATATGAGACTGCACTTGCTTTGTAAAATTTCTTCAGCTGGTGTCAGTACTGATGAAAATGCTTATTGTAGGTGTTCCTGAATTGTATTTTACCTAAACTATGGTGTCTTTTTAAACTAAATCAAAAGATGGCCTAAATGAGGGAAGCAACTGTGTGTATGACTACACATTGGGAAGGGGCCTGGACAATTTTGAAAGTGGAAATGCTTGAGTTCTGGACTCTGCTTTGTTGCAGGCAAGTCACGTAATTTCACTGCTACTTCCTAGCTTATAAAAGACAAAATGAAGTAGAGGAGATAATCAATATTTCACTGACTACCCAGGTGTAAGAATGTTTATTGAGTATGTGTGAGGTCACTGAGATGGAAACCGTATGGAAGTAAGTAATTGTGTTATTAAGGTTGTTATTATTAATAACTGTTGACTGGAACTGCCCCTTTTGATGATCTATTCCTTTATCTGAAGTGAAGGTTTTAACCAGGAAGAGTGAAGAAAACCTGAATTTGTATCTACAGAAGCAAAATACTAACTACTTTAAAGAAATATTGCCAAATTCCGGGTAGGAAACACTGCCTGTATACGAATCTTGTTTGGGGAACATAAGGGCATTAAATTCTGTAATTAATCCAGATTTGATTTTGCAGAGGTAACATTCAGCTTCTACAGAGCATCTATTATGGTTAGAATTAATAGGGAGGAAAAAAAAAAAAAGTCTTGCTGTCTCTGAGGTATTATGGAAATAAGGCAAAGGGAGGAGTTGTGTTGCAGACAAGAGAGCACTAGCTCTTCCTGGACAAAGTCCTGTGTCGCTCACTCAGGCAAAGGTCCTTCCCTAAACAGGATGAGATAATGATCCCATCGGAGTCAGTGGCAGTTTTCCCACTGATATTGAAAGAGGCAAGATTTCACCTTGCAGCTGTTGGAGAAAAACTTGGAAATTTCTATAGGAAAAAGTAGGAAGGAAGAAAAGAAGGAGCAGTGCTTGTACATTGGAAGCTGTACTCCATGGAAGATAGTAATACCCACCTTCTCTTGGTGTAGAAAGTCTGTATTACCAATAGATGTAAGTGTAATGCAGGCTTTTTTTTCCTTGCTGTTTTCTCTTCCATGCTGCAGGACCTACCTTTTCCCAAATAGTGCGAGTTGCTCTACACTTGGCATGGTTATGCTTCTTCAGCTCTGGGGTGACTTCATGCAAACATGGTAAAACATGAAACAGGTTTTCAATCCTTTCTGGTTTGCAGACCCGTAAGAGCTCTCCAGCAAGAGAGGCAGATGTGGATAGTGATGGTGAGCTTCCTGAGGCAGGTTTTCTTTTCTTAGTAACTTCTTGCAGACTCACAAGATGCAGTCCATGACGTCTGTGGAGCATGCATGGAAAGGGACATGCTACTCTGTGTGCCAAGCATGTTCCTGAAATAGATTGTCAGACACGTTAGGGCCTAAGGCCTACGGGCACCAAAGCTAAATGGAGAGGCAAATTATGTTAGCATTGCCCCTTTTGAGACAGAATTAGAAATTAATTCTGTGCAACTCTGAAATTTGGGGGTTCCTCATTTTGTGCAAGCAGGAAGCTGTTTAAACAGTCCCTTAAATTGAACATGCGTGTTACTCAGTGTATATGTGATTTATCAGTGTTAGCATGCCATCACGTAAGCGAAGCGTAAAAGAATGATTTTTATGCTACTCTGAATATTCACAATTTGAACATGAAAACATTATTGTGAAAGATGAGTTTTATAGCCTGACTATAAAAGAGGAAATAGGCTGGTAACAAAGTTACTTTCATAGCGCACAAACATACTAAGTAGTGGCCTGTATGCTTAGTCTGCTTTTTATTTAAAAGCAACAACTAATACAAAAACCCTAGAGAAATTTACATTTTAAATGACTACTGTTTGCTGCGGAGGGCATGATTTAATTTTCGTTTTCAAGTGGCAGTTTTTATTTGATAGTGTCAGTGTCTGCTGGAAGATGAGTAGGCTGAGGTTTTGATTGTGGATGCTGTCAGAGAAGTATTGGTGGTAGCCCTATGCCTTGCATATTGCTGTGTGGACATTTTCTGCTGGGAAAAACAGGAGTAATGTGGATGTAGCTCAGATGGACAGGGGGAATCAGAGGAGCTTATTCAAGGACCCTTGGTGTGTCTCATGCTTGAACGTGTGCAACCTCTTGTTCTGAACACAGGGTCAGCTGCCATCCATGGGCTCTGTAACAGAGAACTGCATGCTGAGTAGTTTCCAAATAGTTTCCTTGGCCAGCTTACCCTATTATGGCCTTGAATTTATCCTGTTATAATTGATAGATCTGTTTTATCCAGTGGAAATTCAAAAGGAAAACTATGAACTGCAGTTGTTCCATCCCACAAACACCTGTTGTGAAGCCTGAGGTGATGGATCTGGTTGAGTTTCCTTTATGCTTCCTGGGCCAAATCTTCAGCTGTTGTTTACATTTCAAAGAGGCTTGGCTAAAACCAGAACCTTTCCTTGTGTAGGGGTGCTGCTAGCTTTAATTCACTACAAATGTTTTAATATACTTCAATGCTCATTGGTATTAATTGCAGCACATATATTACCTTGCAAGAGCTGTTATAAAGCTACTGCATTGTGCAGGCCAATGGGCTAGATAGCTTTCTAGCACTCTCACTTTCCCTTTGGTTTAGTTATTTCAAGTGCAGCTCTTCTCTGGAAACTATCTCTATAGAAGTGACACGGTAGCATACCAGGACTGTGTCCTCACTTCCAGCTGGATTCTAATACACTGTACCGACAGGTCACTTGCAACCTCTGCAGAAGTCCAAATTAGGCTAGTTTCATATCGTCATCTCCCAACTCCTTTTTTATTCTTTTTTTTCTTTTCTTTTCTTTTTTTCCCCCTCCTTATTTTCAGCTGATTTGGCCATTTTCAACAGTAACCAGTAAGAGATTGGTCTGGTCCTTGCTGACCTGTGCCCTCAGTACAGCAAGGAGGCAGAGGTTGGCTCTGGCGAGCAGTTGCCCTTGTTCCAGCTGGCCTTATTAGCCATGGGTGAGGTGCTCCAAGCGGTGGCACTCGGCTTGAGCTGCCAGGGCCAAAGCAACCAGAAGCAGCTGTAGAGTCAGTCTCATGGAGAAAGCTGAAATGTGCACTACATTCTTCTTGCTATATTTGGCATAATTTTTTTTTTTTGTATTTAGCTTGCTTTCTTTGCTGTAAGTCATTGTTTGTACGAACGGTTTCCTTCTGTCACGTGGAGGGGTAAAAATGCATGAAGACCTATGTGAGTATCCTTCCAGTAATAGAAGCCTGCATTGCTGTGTCCCCTTTCAGGGCTGGCAACAGAGGGGCTTAATTGACGGGAGATACTTGGCACCTCGCACTGTTAGCTTCTTTGACTTGTGTCCCATAGCTTGAGAGGAGGTGGGGAAACATCAGGAGCTGGGTAGGTCCTATATTTCTTTGTCTTCTACACAGCACAAACTGTGTATTTTAGCTGTTTACTTGTAGAGACAAAGTTCCCACTTGTGCAGATCCCTTTAGATGATCAGGCAGCTTGTCTGTATGGCTGGGATGACAGAGGCCAATGGATTGCATTAAGAAGGATGGCAGAGTGAAAACAGACAGATATTCCTAGAGGCTAAGGTCTGGTTTTCTTTGCTGAAAGGAAGGAGCAATTTTCTGTCTTTGGTTACATTAGGTTATTACTTGGAGTTGTGTTCCTAATGCTTATTCTCACTTGCCCCATAGCGCTTGGCAATGACCACATGCGTTTCTTCGTAGTGAGTTCTCACCTAGAAGTTGACAAAGACCCAAGTCAGTGCCTTTTTCCATAGATCTTCTGTCACTCCAGCGGTGTCGTGCACATCATAAGTCTCCCAGTAAAACTGACAAAACTCCTGTGGATTTTCAGGGAACCATGATTAGACCCAGATAACTGAAGTCCTTGTTCAAGACTCGTACAGCAGAACTCCATGTATCTGGACCAGTCTCCTCATTCTGAATATGGTTTCTGAAATGAGCGATGCTATTGTCATGCATATGTTTTCGTAAATTGGCCTCTCTGTATCTTTTTTTTTTTATTTTTTATTTTTTTTTAAATCCAGCAAAAAATCCCAGTGAACTTAAGTGATGGGGAATTAGTGGATGGTGTTGAAAGAGGCTGGGGCATCACCTGGAGGAGGTGATAAGGGAAGGAGGTAGTCAGGTCCACAGGGTCAAGCTGCAGCAGGGCTGTGAGCAGAACCCATTGCTTGTGTCAGTAGGAGTTTGTATTTTAAATCTAGGGGAAGAGTTTCCCATAGGGAATGAAATACTAAAAACTGCTTTAAAAATGTCTAGTATTTGATGGAGAATACTCTTCCAGCCACTGAGTACAGTGTGTAGAGCTCTGCTGGATGGCTTAGATTTTCTTTTAACTTTTTTAGAAGGGGTATCAAGCACTATTAAATTGTGCAGGATTTTTCTGTTGTGGGAGGAGTGCAGATTTTTTATACAGTGTTCACTAAAAGGAAGTGTGTTAGTTCATGACTTGGAACTGGTCTTACATTTCCATAGAAATAAAAGGATCCAAATAGCACACATTTGCAATTTAAAGCCACGGAAAGACAAATTCAACCAACTTATTTTCCTGAACATATTTGGAAAACAGAAAGAAGGGATCTGTGAATTTTTAAATTTGAAGCAATATAAAAAGGACCTTGAACTTTCAATCAAACACGCATGTAATTAAATTTCTCCCTGCTCCATAATTTTCTATTGTACCCTTGTTACCTTTTTTTGTCATATCTATTTGCATCTTCACAAATCCAAAACATCTTAATTTGAATAAAACAAAAGCCTATTCATACTTGTACTATTCATGTGGTTTAATTGGTTTACAAAATACAAATGTTCTTTGAAAGAAACTGGTTTGATTTCAAGAGGCTGGTAGCTGTCCGTCATATGTGGTCCTTCTTCTCACAAGAGACAAAGGAAAAGAATTAGACATAAATGGGCTTGCTTCAGTTTGCTTTGTTTCTGCTCCTGTTTTATCTGAGCTCTTGCTGTTGCTCAGTGAATACAGTAGGAAAATATTCTTAGGGTTGTAGCTAATTGCACAAATGAAAATAATTTTCCATGCGTTAATTTTAAATGGAGAATTGAAAACCATTTTGAGATGCTCTGCTTTCCTATTCTAGGTAAAATGATCATGATCTTAAAGACTGCGAAATATATTATGCTCTTGGAACACCTGGATGGGCTGTATCACAATGGTAGAGGTAATAGTGCTGTGTACCAACGTCAGTCAGGGTTAGAATGAGGTTCCAGATTATTTGATATTTATGTCATAGGTAAAAGAGAGTGAGTAGGTAGGAAAAGATAGTATGTTCTTGCATTCCAAATTAATCACATCTAACTGAATTTGAGTTGAAATATGAGTAAGAATTAGTTGAAGTTAATTTCTGATATTTTGTATGGAATAATCTGGTAAGTAATGATTTACTATTGCAGATCAAGATTTTTTTTTTACCTCGCGGGTCTCAGTGAAGGCCAGGTGGAGCTCTTTCTCAGCCAGAAGAGGAAAAGGCTCTTTCTCTTGATCTCTGTTCCCAGCTGAGCACTCACTTCTTGGGGTGCCTGGGAAAAGGAGGAAAGGAATTCCTGCAGGCTTTTCCATTGAGGGAAGGACCTTGATGGAAATATTGCTAGTATACAGCAGTAGCTGTATAAGAGCAATAGGACAGTACAGCACAGGCAGAACACCTGTATGCAGGATGTCTGGTACTATTTGAACACCAAACAAGGAGTTAATGTAGAAAAATATCAGTCAACTCATTAAACTGATCCAGGGATTTGCCTGGAGAATTACATACTCTTCTGTGGGAAGAACAGCATTTTATAGTATGGCTAGTTACTAGTCTATTTAAATTTGTTGCATATTCTCCAGTGTGACTGTGGAGGGACCATTGCCTGAATAATGTCCATGTTGTCTTGGGGTACATCTGAGAGTGTGCGAGTACATGCAGAGTATTTCAGGGAGGCTGCCTGCCACTGAGACATCTTCAGTGGTCACTTCCTCATCTATGTGCCTTCATGAGACTATACCCAACAGTTACAGCCTAAACTCACAAAGGGAAACATGGGAGCTGTCAGTCAAGTCTCTCTAGCTGTCAATATAGTTTATGTTAGAGCATAGACTGAAGGGCACAAGAAGGGGCATTATTGGCAAAGTAAATAAAATCATGGTTGGCAACAGGTTGCAAATGCTGGAGAGAACTGAGAATGGATGGGCAATGGAATTATAAAGTAGAGGGAAGCCTCTGAAGGATACAGAGATCATAACAATGGAAAATAATGGTTATTGGCAGCAATAATCTGTACTCATTCGATGTTACTTCAACAGGAACGTACTTAGATGTCAAAAGAAAGTTTTATGCACAGCCTAATGTGGTGCTAATTGGAAAAAAAGAAAAATATTTTTGCACTGTCAGTTGTTGCTCTGTATCTCCATGATTTCTGAGGCTACTTTAAAGAAAATACTACCTCTACTGAACTGCAAATTAATTAGTCACGCTAATGAATAATTCAAGTCTTGAATTTACCCAAAACATCCCTTATCGGTTTATATACTTCACTAACAGGAAAAGAGAAGACCAGCTTTTTGTTGTGATTTGAAAATTTTCAAAGCAAAAGCCTCAGTTTATGCTTTGTTAAGATGAACTAAATCATTAATTTCATGGTAATGGATTTAGCAACCTGCTGAATAGGCAACCATTTACCATCTAATGCTTTTGTTATACTTGAGATTCATTAGCTGAACCTCATTTAAGGTGTTTATCTCTCTTGATTTTCACAGAAGAAAAAAGATGTAACAAGGATTATTTTTTACTTTTGTTTTTTGTTTACTGTGTCAAGTGACTTACTTTACCTTTTCTCTTTTTATACAATGCAGAAGTCAGCCTGGAATGCTTGATCAGTATAGATTATAGAAGTATTATTTTACAACGATGTAAGTACAATTCCTTACTTGATATTTAGTGGCGGTAGGAAGAAGTGATTGCATCTGGTCATCTGCACGGGTGTAATAAATACTGTGTGTGTCTGTGGCAGAACTGGAAGGAAGCAGGTCTGTACCCAGCCCAGTGATGCTAAGGCGGCTCTGCATTACACAGATGCTGTCAGCTGCTGATAACCTCTGAGCACTTCTGTATCTGTTTTCCCTTTATAGGCTGCTAGCTCACGAGACAGTGAGTCAGGGGGTGAGTGATTTGGGGCTGAGTCACCCCGTCCATGTACCCCGAGGACTGACCTTGGAACATGTCCCTCTCCTCTCCTTGACACCAGCGCACTTCCTTAGGTGGTGAAGAAAGGGCTCTTAGCAAAGTTGTTTCTTGTGGCTGTGTGTGAGGCTGCTGTGCCCTCTGGGGAGAAAAGGAATGGGCCAGCTAGGTAGAAAAAAAGATTGTATTTGGCTCAAATACCATGACTACTGAAGAGGAGCCAATACCATGTCTAGGATTTTGTTGAACTATGGAGACTTTGATGACCTGAACCTCTGGTACTTTGAGTAAAAATTACCTTCTGAGAGAGGTAACGAGTATAAATGGTGTTTCATGCAATCAAGTTTCTCCATGGATTGCTTCTGTGCCATCTCATTTGCAGAATGAGGAATTTCAGAGCGCATTGTGGGGCTGGAGTCAACCGATGCACAAGTTCCTCTTGCAAAGGACAGGGCTGGCTGGCACTGGTGGCATGATGTAGGTTTTAAGTATTGATCTGGAAGGGTAAATTTTGCTTCTGAAAAGTTGGTAACCACCCTGGGTTCATTGGTAACTTAAGTGCTGCTTTTTGAGGGGGGCAGGAGGGACTTTGGTGGCTGGAGTGGGCCAGTGAAAAGGTACCTCTTTCTGTCACTTCTCTGAATGTGGCGTGTACAGAGTAGTGCTCTGTAGAAAAGAAAGGAGTAGGCTTTGCACATCTGAATTTGATTTGACCACTGCTAGTGAAAAATGATAATAATTCCGTCATTGCTTAGTCTTTTATAAGGCCATTCAGAGCCAGCTTTCAGACATTTTCTAAAAGCCTTTTTCTGGTGCAGGCAGGTTTGTAGGACCATAAGACATTCTTGTTCCCTAAAGGTTTTCCTCCACCTGCTTAAGTATAGTCCTCTGATGTTATACAGTTGCTATGGAAATAAATGACATCATGGTCCGGGGAACATGGCTTCATATGAGAAATCAATAAACTAGAGTAAATGAATTGTTAGATGGCTATGCTTCCTCCTTGTCTTACCAACATGGAAAAAAGGAGGAGGATGGCTGATGAGAAAGTGATAAATATTTTTTTTTTTTTTCAGAGTAAATATGTGTTTTCTAAACCGAATGTCTATCAATTCTTCTAGATGTTAGAAGAGCTGTCAATAATCCCTTAAAGACGTACAGGGAATTCAAGTCAGGGAGTTGGTAATTTCCCACTAGTTGCATCATATCTTGTGTTTTAGTTATTTCCATTTCATTTTCTGGTTTTGGTACCAGTTGGACAGTAGAATACCTTAAAAGGAGCTGGCAGAGATGTAGTCAAGTCACTCTGAGAGATAATTGGGACTCCTGCAAATACACCATCACCTTCCTCCCTCAGCCTGCCTCCTGTTCCCTTGTTATCTCCCCCTCATTAGGGGCCTCCATGGCTGCCTCTGCCATCAGTCCTCAAGCAGCGTGGGCAGGGCATGCAGAGAGGCCATCCATGGACAGCCAGCTCCCACTGTTACATCCCTCCACCCTCTTATTCGAGGAATTCAGTACGGCCCCTGCTGAGCCTGGGCTGTGCGAGGTGTGTGATACTTGGCAGTCCTGCTAGAGCCCAGCCCAGTTATTATGGTGATTTCACACAGAAGGTATCCCTTCCTAAGAATGAAAGGACCTTCCCCGTGCCTGGGGTAAGTGTGGGTGGAATGCTGGGAAGCCTATAAGAGCAGATAAAATCTGTGCTGTGGTGTCATCCAGGTACTGTCAGTGCAATAGTCCTCAGGGAAAGCAGAACGGAATGAAGGGTGGAAGGTAAAGCATGTATCTTAAATAGCTGTTTCTGACACACTTCATAAATTAAGGACAGTAAATTGCAAGGGCTTTAACTACCAGAAAAAAGCCTCCAGAGCAAATGTTAAATTTGGTAGTTTAAATAAAACTCAGAACTGCTCAAAAGCCTAGCTAAATTAACATCTATTTTGTGTCATATATGAAAACAACTATTATAATCAGAAGCAAAGCAACTAATATTTTGCAGATGATAAAATTTCTTGCAGCAGCATTGATCCTTACTAGCCAACATGTGGTGAACAGTCTTAAAAGGATTAGCAGCAAATTCACTTCTTCACAGGAAGGTTGAGCAGGGAGACCATGCTGCTTAGTGCTGTCACTTTCTGAGGAACTAGCCAGCTTTTGTTGTGACTGGAGCGCATTTGAATTCGTGGATAATTTCTGAATGAATCAGCCACACAAGGACAGTGCTTTAAGAGATGCAGTATACACATCTTATATTTACCCATCTGTGCAGCAATGGGCTGTTTTCCAGTATTTTGCTTAAGCAAAAAAGCAGACTTAGACTGAAATATATGTAGAGAAAGAGTCCGGCTCCTACAGGATGTGGCATTGCAGCTGAGTTGTAGATGTAGGACTACCACGGTTTGTGGCTAAATGGAGGAGTTCAGCAGTGCCTACTGCATGGTTAATCTCTTTATAAGTATTAGTTTTGTCACCAGTTGTACAAGTGCAAAGGAAGCAGTAAGAATATTATCAAAGTTTGTCCATTGTGGCAGTGCAGTGTCAGCTAGCAGTAGAAAGGAGATGTTGTGTAGAATCATAGAATTATTTAGGTTGGAAGGGACCTTTAAGATCATCTAGTCCAACCATCAACCTAACTTTGATAAAACCCAGCAACCTATCACTAAACCACATCACTAAGCACTATGTCAACCCATCTTTTAAATCCCTCCAGGGATGGTGCCTTAGCCACTTCCCTGGGCAGCCGATTCCAATGCTTAATAACTCTTTCAGTGTAAAATTTTTTCCTAATTTTCAGTCTGTGTATGTGTAGTTTTGTACTAAAATGTTTGAAAAACTGCCTGGTGTGAGACACCAGTGGCGTGAGTGTTTGATGCACAACTTGTTTTTTGCAACACCTCTTAAGGGACTGCATATTTGCCAGCTGGTGTGACTGGGCTCACCTTACAGTTTCCCTTTTGCAGTAACTTCCCACCCTATGTCCCAGCATAGCACAGCAAAGACTGCTGTTCACCAGCCCCAACCTGTAATTGGGAACCCCACACAAGAGGGTTGAGTTTGTAGCGTTCTTCTATTTTAAACTTTGGGAAGAAAAATAATATTGGGAAAAATTTGTCTGTGCAAAACAAGCACTGAATTGTGATAGAAACATTTTGCTAAGAAAAAGGTCTGAATGCTTTATCATCTGCTGTTCTCTCCTGACTCACTTTAGAATCATAGAATCATTTGGGTTGGAAAAGAACGTTGGGATTGAAGAATTGTATATGATAGCAGAAACTTGTTTTCTTTAGTGTCTTTCTGTTTAAATTACTAGTACTTTAAAATTTCAGTGTGTGAGATCACCGAAGTATTGAGAACAGCCTGTAGGGAGATGGCACGTAGTTATTGGCAGAGGTCAAGTCCTGTCTGCTTTGCACAAATAGTTCTATTGAAGTCAATAAAACTATTTGTGTGACCAAGGCAAGCAAGATGTGGCTCGCTCGGGAGATAGCTTTTAATAGCGGATGTTCACTTAAGAAGCAGTGATCCTGTTGTCTACAAATGTCCTTAGTAATAAAAAATAAGAGAACAGAAACAGAGGAAAGGTCTGGAGGAGCAGAATATCTCCTGAAGTGCATGTTTTTCATGAAACATCAATTATTTATGAGGGGTTTTTTTTCTGTAGCATCCAGCTAGTCCAGATGAGGAGCACTAATGCAAATATGATTAGTGAGTTCGGAGAAACTGCCCAAATAAATCAAATGGGTACAGCTTTGCTTATTAAACGGACTGTTTTTCAGCTTTCCTCTAGCATGTCAATGAGTTTGAGTGTGCTCCTCTAAGTGAGAGGAAGGAAAATAATAGGTAAGAATGGAAAATGAGAAGTATCAGAAGACAAAGATTTAGCTAATGATAGCTGTAGGTGCAGACTGCTTGCTATCTTGGAAATGACAGATACAAATACCCCTAAACTTATAGGTGAGAGAGCAAAGATTTATGAAGTTTGTGCTGCAATTCTTCAAATTTAATTGTATACTCTTTGCTATTTTGGAGTGTGGAAGAGAGACTGAAAGTTTTTTGGAACAAGAAAGGAGCCTTGTTGCTGACATAGTGCAAAAGATGGGTCTGAAATATGATACGCTATTTACTATATTTATTTCCCCCACTATATTTATTTCCCCCGTCTCTGTAAAACTAACAGAAAGGCGTCTGTCACCCCTTCTAGCTGCCTTTAAAAATTTTTTTCAGACCACAAATGACCATTAAAGGCATCAGGCAACAACATTTGTGAGCATATATAGCAGTAGCTAGTGCAGCTGTACCCAGGGCAGGAGGCACAATGAACTCAAAATAGTTGAGCAGGCAGCTCCCACCGAACTGGGCAAGGTCCCTGTCCCCTGGGGGAGATCAGTCCCCAGCCCTGTGCCAGCTCAGCTCTGCTTGGTGGTACCCCAGCACAAATAGACCCAGCAAAGGTGTGTGATTACAGTGATCACAGTGAAGTGACTCAGTGTTACCTGTTAAAGTAACCTGTTAAAGCATGCAGATTCCTCTCTAGGAGGCATGTGTGTACGCGCGCACACAGAGATTAAAGCTATCTTGTGCAGGGAAGAGCTTTCTGATGTGATGACAAGAGGAAACCACGTTAACTAAATGTCACATTTTGGCCAAATTAGGTGCCAGGTCATTGAGTTAAAATACTGGTGCTGTGTAAAACAGAAAACACGAGTCTTGCAATTATTTCTAGAAACTTCTTTACAATTTGTTTGTATTCTGGTAGTTTCTGGAAGCCCCAGTCAGGATGCAAAGTGCATTATGCTAAGTATGTTTGTGAAGTACTTCAAAGCAGTCCCTTATTTGGGGACCATTGGCTTAATCTCTCTTCCATATCCATATGTGAGAAGCCACAATTGCCTGTTCATAAATGCACAGGACTATATGTACGCTTACAGATTTATGTGCCTACACAAGAAGATAATGTGCCAGTACACAAGTAGCTGTATCTTTGATGTAGTATTTATAAAAATTATATAGTGAAACTATTTTGTCTGCTGTATATTTAAGTAAACACAAGATGGAGATGGGATTTGTTATAGGTGATTCAATCTCAGGAGAGAACAACTAAATGGCACTTACAAGAGAGCTAATTAATATGTAAGGAGGAAATGCTTGATATAATTATAAACAATGCTACAGAAGTGGCAGAGATGCTCAGGGGCTGTTTCTCTCAGGCACTGGAGCCAAAGGACAGGATGGTTCCCTTTGTGTGGTGGGGTGTTTGGAAAGGCAAGGTGGTCCTGTATGGAAGCAGAGGTGGCAAGACAGTGTCTGCTCTGTTTTTTTGAAATCCTCCAGTGCTGAGAAGTAACTCCCAGGAGAGCTCAGGAAACTGGCTGCAGTGCTCTCTGAAACAATAACGTTGATTTTTAAGAAATCTTTGGAAACTCAGGGAATTCCAAATGCCTGTGGGACTCTCAGACCCTTCTGGTGTTCAAAAAGCCCAAATGCATAACCATAATTATTAGGTCAGGTTGATTTGATGTTATCTACAGGATGATGAGGCAGTTTGTTTGGGACTTTGTATTAATTTAATGCTCCAAAGTATTAAAGACTAAAATACAATTCCTACTCAGTATGGTTTAGCCACTGGTAGATTTTTCAACTAGTTTTTTGTTTTGATGGGGTTATACGCTTTCATGATAAAAGAACCCCAGTGATTATATAATACGCTTGGATTTCTCTAAATCATTTGAACTAGTAATATGTGTCTTTTTGATTAAAAGCAAAATTCAGAAAACTCATGTTATACTGAATTAACCTTCTAAGTGGAGTTAAAGCCTGAGATTTTGAAATTAATTTACTAATAGTACATATGAACAATGAGGCCCGTTCCTGTCTTCCTATACCTATTGTTGGTAGTGCAGGGTTTTGTTGGTAGAGTTTGTACGCAGAAGGGCAAGCAATGAGGATGTCAGCTTACAGAATGATGTAAATCACTTCTGGTTTCATTCAGCCAAAAGTAAGGTAATATAACAAAGAGCTAAGAGCCCTGCTTACATAAATAAGGTAAGAGATGATTTAATTGTTGTACATTAATATTCACCAGGGAGGTTTTAGGTCTAGCTTGAGCTACTATAAAAAAAATCTGCTCCAACCAATCCAGCAAGTGAAGCCAGAAGTGCAAACTGAAATGCAGGGGGAGAGGTGCTGAGGTAGAAAAAGAATCACATCTGTAACATATGGAAATGCAACAGTATAGAGAACTGTGAAAGTCAATCCTACTGTGCAAGTGGTTCAATTTTACTCCCTTCTCAGAGCAGCAGTTGGATTGTGAAGACCACAACAGCAGAGGCAGCATGATCTCACAGTGTGCAGAAGTTAATGGTTGGCAGTAGTGGTTGGTGAGGTTGAAGATTGCTTCACCTCCCCACCATGGCTCCAAAGGTGTGTGCTTTCTGAATAGAACAGCTGTGAGGGAGTGCAAAATACATTGTTCTTCAGCTCAACAGACTCAGCTTTCATGGGCTGAAATGATCATCTGTGTGCAAATTCTGGTGAAGGTGGTTAGAAAACAACTTGCTGTTTAAATGACCATTTTTGAGGCCCTGCTAAGTAGTACTCACCTTCTTTGAAGGGCAGCATCCTTTTATTCCAGCTTGAATTAAACAATTCCCCTCTTCCCCCATTTCTTCCCTCACTTCTTATGTGAGGGAATTCCAGCTTGCTGCCCTGAAGCAAAATGCTGACAATTTTCTTGATGTTCCCCCCGACCTCTCCTCCTCCCTAAAATTTGCTGGCCTCACTGGCTGGGGGCATCTCTGAGGTGTATGTGTCAGGACAGTTATGTGTGCCAGTTAGTCAGCACTGGGGGGATGTTGGGCAGGCTCTTTCCATCCCACCCACCTGGTTTGGCAGCTGTATGACACCATGGACAGCAATGGGGTTTCAGTTGCGGGCAGCCGGTTTA
Organism: Thinocorus orbignyianus; assembly: GCA_013400375.1. NCBI lineage: Eukaryota > Metazoa > Chordata > Aves > Ciconiiformes > Thinocoridae > Thinocorus > Thinocorus orbignyianus. The sequence continues at coordinate 573,637 of VXBW01004074.1, read as the reverse complement.
ACAGCGCAGAGCCCAGAATGCTGGTGGTCTTCCACGTATGCAGTTGCAGCTCAGTGCGGGGCTGGCTGGCAAATGAAACCTGCCATTCTTGGACTCAGTGCTGACATCAAAATTAAAGAGAGGAAAGAAAAAAGTACAGCAGCATTGAGCACTGAAGTATTAAGATATGCAGATGCTCTGACTCTGCACACTCTTTGCGGGAATGAAGGTTTAGTCAATACCCTTCTAAGAAATCATTAAACAGAACAAGCCAGGCTGTCATGGGTGTCATTTTATTAATTGAGCTGGAACTTTAGACTGGAAAAGAATTTGGCCCTCAGGTGCTCGTGGCATTTCCCTCGTTGCTTTGAGGGATGTGAAGTGAGTTGTCAGCTCTCATTGTGCTTTAAAGTCTTCCGAAGCAGTGACTCAGTCTGTGACTGTAGCTGGCCGTCTCACCTCAGCCTGGTTGGACCGGTCTGGATAGGAACCATACAGGGTGACGGGAACGGTCCCAGGAATGATTTCTGGAATATCTGAATGATTTCTGAAAATCTGGAATGATTTCTCAGTAAGGTGATTTCTAAATCACCTTCCAAGATGAAGGGTCTTCATCCCGGAAAAGAGACTGCAGAAGGGAGAAGCAGAGCTCTACAAACCCTCGAGCGCCAGGAATAAAAATGCTTATTTTTGCTTGTCATAAAGCTAAAGTGGCAGATAAAACTACAAGGTGGCAGGTTCAGAACAAAAGAGTATACATTTTTTCATACAAAAAGTAATTAAGCTTAAATACAAAAAATATTTTGATAGAAATTTCGAAAGCAGAACTGGTTCCAAAAAGCAAAACCATGATATAAAAATTGATTGGGAGCTATTAAACACAAAAATGCTATTGCTGGCCTAGCAAGTCTCTCAGACATAGATATCTAGAAGTTGTTCAGAAAGCCTGTACCAGGAGAGTGTCGCTAGCCGCCATCTAAAGCTCTACTGTAAGTCTCCTGTGTGAGCAGCTGTTGAAGAAAGAATAGCAGGTAGCTGGACTTTTTGTTCAACCTACTTTGTGTTGTGATCATGCAGAGATTTCTGAGCACTTGAGAAGCTTGAGTAGGACCTTATTTTCTTTGATATTCACTTTTCACTTCTGTGTGTGCACTGTCATTACAGCAGAACATCCTCTATTTGCTTGTGTGAGCCTGCACACATATGAAAAATGAAATTTATTCTGAGGCGTAAGCATCCTGCCTTCAGGAGAAAGAAAGCATCCTTCATCCTTGTGAGGGCTCCCACTGGCTTCAGTGAGATGGTCATCACGACTAAAAGTAAACTAGGCAATGCACAGATATTGGAGGCTGAAGGGGATGGATCTCAACGAAACACGTTCTGGTTTTTGCCTTACCACCAAAATATTAGTACAAATATTTTGGTCACTACAGGTGGCCTGAAGAGAGACCCTAATTCTAGGAGGTGAGCGTTTAGATCATTAAAGGAAGAAAGCAGAAAGCATGACACCAGAGAAACTTGGTATGACGGTTCTTTTTTTAATCCAGACTCTTTTTTCTGGCTGTATACTTTAGAATATTTTCTTCCCTGTTGCGTGGCTGTATTAGTTTTTCAACAAAAGCACAAGGGGCCCAACAACGCACAGATAAAATCATACTGAGCTGTGCTTCCTGGAATGTGGCACATCAAACAGGGCTTTGTTGGGTGGTTAAAGAGCCTATTTCGTTCAGATGCTCTTTTGACAGAACGCATTGTTTTCAAAGACCCTGGGAATTATGCCCATAAAATGCATTCAGCAGTTACATTTATGAGGCTGGATTCAGCACTGGCACGGGTGTTGTCTGGGGACCTTTAAAGGCCAGATGGGAAAGCGGTGCTGTAATCCTCACGTTGACTCCCATCTGTTGTAGCAGGGTGTCTCTTTTGGCACAGCATGTCCACCACTGAGCAAGGAAGGCTGGGAGTGACCAGGGGTCCAAGATGCCCCCTTTGCTTCATACTGCTGGAGGGAGGGAGCTTGTGCTCTGTTTGGTGGGTTGACTCAGGGCTTAGGGGTGGTGGGCTGTGCTGGACGGCCATTCACAGGAGAGGCTGCATGATGGGGAAGGGTGGAGGCTGTGTCACCCTGAACAAGGCAAGCTGATGTGCAAGGCACTAGCAAAGATCGCAGGCCCCTATTTTGGCTGGTGCTCCAGGCACGGTGCCCATGACCTGTGGCTAGAGACAACAGGTCTTTCCAAATGCCACTGGGCTGGCAGGGCTCAGCACCGCAGCTTCCAGGGCTTCTCTTGAGCTGGCTGTGTATCTGCTGGGTAGATGGTGGTAGACCTGACCAGCAGGGCCAGTTCCTGGGCAGGACAGAGAAGGAAAGAGATCAGTTTTACATGTAATTCAGAGTAGGATCTCCTTTCAAGGTGGGTATTTTCCATAGAAGTCTGCTCTGTTGTCCTCACTGCCTTCTTCCCAAGGCTGTGGTGGGATGTGATTGAGGATACCAATTTAATATTTCTATATAAGACTTTACAATAATATTTAGAATTATCTAAGCCATGTATAGTTGTACAGCATGATATAAATATCGTATAGCATTATGCCTGTCTTTGTAACACTACAGGTCCTTCCTCCTCCTGCACTTCACCTGTTTCTGCTGAAATGAAGACCACAGCTCAGAGTGCTATGCAGAATTTCTTTTGCTTAATACTAATTCCTAAAAGATGGCAATAACGATGTCTGACAGCTTTAGGAAGGGACTGCCATATAATCTGCTGATAAAAATCTTACGTGTTTTGTGAGTATTAATGAGTGGGAAGATAAGTTACACACAGATGAACAATTTCTGAAACTTCTGAAGAAGTTCTATTGGTTTTGTGATGTAAAGTGTCCCCGGTACTCCTTCATGGACGTCAGGGATGTTGCTGACTCTTATATACAAGTTTGCATCATCAACAATTACATACACTTTAGCACACTATAAACTGCCAAAGACGAGCTTTCACCTGGACAGTTTCCTGATTTACTATGTTGCTATAGGACTGCACTGCTGACGTGAGAGAGTGTGTTGGGGCCAGGGAGACGTGAGCATGAGAATGCCCCATGCGAGAGGAGTTTGGACTTGGATCCACTTTAGACCACCCATGGGATTGTACTCTCTGCCTCTATGGTGTGACCACTCCTGCGGGGCACCACCAGCTGTTCAGAACCTGGGGAGAATAAAGCCTTTCCCTGCTTCCCTCCAACTTTTCAGAGCCTCTGAAGTCTAGGGAAGCTCTGAACTAAAGAGCATCACAGGCCTCTGAAACTAACTGGCACTCTCCTGGGTTAGGAGTGAACCAGAAAACTGATGCTATGTGCTGATGGATTTCTTACATTGTGACTTTCTGAGTCTGGTTATGCTAGATGAAGATGTGTTAACCCTTGCTGTATTGAGTGTGCTGTATTGCAGCTGTTGATTGCAACTAGCAACACTCTCAAAAAAAAAAAAAAAAAGTTTAGCTAGAATGGAACTACATTTTCAAAGGAAAAAAAGGTTTTCTTTTCTTCTTCCTGGCATGCCTCTCTTCATTACCTGAACTGATACAAGCCACACTACTTGTTTGCAGCTGTACACTGTATCTCCAGCCAGCATTGCTTCAATGGAGCCCCTAGGTATGGGAGCACTAGGTATTTCCCTAGTGTACACAAAATAGAGGTTTTCTTTATCTCTGTTTGTGCAGTCTGCCCACAGGATTTGACTAAAATTTGTGTCTTCCCTGCTTACATGTTTACATTTCTTTTCCTTCTTGGAAAAGCAAAAACGTTTTTTGATGTAGTATAAAACCTACTCTCAACCAATCTATACAGCCATTTCCTTTCGTACTGGTGAGAATTGCAACTTTTTCTCTTGGCAGGATAAGTCCTCTTTGGGCTCTGATACCTGGATATGCTGTGTGTCATGGCATGGTTTTCTTAGCAGGTGTACACCATGTAAGGCAGCAGCCTGGAGACTGATTGTCCTCTTACCAACAGTGAGGACTTAGTATCTGTGCTGCAGCAAAAAGAGGATGAGAGCTCTCTGGACGCTACACTCTGCAACACAAGGTAGGCTCATTGTATGGTACAGCAAGCCAGGTTCTGTGCTCAGAAACATGTGGTTGAGAGGGAAACAAGTTGGTCGGGATTTCAAGATGAGCACTGGATATACACAGTGTTTGGTGAAGTGCACCCTGTGCTCTCCAGCGTGACCTGCAATTCTGGCTGGCTGTTTTAAGGCATAGCAGGAAGGGTCTGCTGAAGAGAGGGTGAGTGGTGCTTCGTGAAAATCAGGCCCCTCCAGGGTGTGGCAGAGAATGTCTTAAAAAGCCCAGACTTGTCCATCCCTTTTGAAGTTAAGGAAGTTACTCATTATATTAATTAGGGCGCACTTCTTAAAATGTGTAAGCATGTGCATAAATACATTGTTATGAGAAGCCTTAAAGCTAAAACTAGGCACAATGTTTTGTAGTGCTAATTGGTGAATGGTAACATAGAAGGTCTGTGTCTTGTCACCAGGGCACGTCTTAATTCTGGTTTTACAGTAGTCTCCTTCCTTTTCTGCTGCTTGCCTTACTCTCTTCAGATGGTGGGGGGGAAATGCTTCCTTCTCCCATCTGATGCTGTAGTCTGATGGATTTGAGATCAAACTCAAGGTACATGTCCTTTGGGCATGAGTTAGATCTTGGAGCTTCCTGGAGCTTGAGAGTAGCCTGGAGGGGCTGAGCATGACAGCATTTGGCCTGTTGTGATGTGAACACGGGCAGAAATACTGAAGTTCTTCTAACTGGTTTCCAATGACACTACTGTTAGCAGTACCACACTAAATGACGTCTCTTACATAGAAATGCTGTAAAATGACCGGCTCCAAAATACCTTCAAACTTTGTGGTCTCTTCACTACCAGCGGCCCAGCACAGTGCTTCTGTTATTGGTCTGTTTGTTTTGAGCTGGGAAGTAAAAGGCTGTATGGTAAGATAAAATATTTTAAACTATAGCAAGTAGATATTAGGGAAAATAAGTGGTGAAGTCTGTAGAATCCTGAGTGAAAAGAGTGACAGAGTATGTTTACCACTGAAGCTGTGCTGGGCCAAACAGATTAAAAGTCAGGTAAAAACTTACTTTCTGGAGGACCCTACTTGCAGAATTCTTTTCTGTCCAGGGTTTCCATTTCAGTGCCCTACTCAGATTTAGTGTTGTTTCACTTCAAGTGTGTAATTTTAGATCTTCTCAGCTGTTTGTTGTGTCCTTTTGGCTAATAGAAACAAAAATAATAATCTTTGTCTATTTTAATAATGCTTTCTCTCTCTTAACTGATGACATTTCCAGGTAGATAATTCTTGAATTAGTTAGCAGTGTTTACGTACCACAGACCTGGGCTGGATAGCTGAGAAGATAAGGAGAGGAAAAGGAAAAAAACCGAACATACTGAAAGATAGATTAAACAGCTCAGTATATTCTGCAACACATGCATAATATGGTCTGGAAAAATGTTGGCACTGCAAAGCATCCTATGGAAAAGGAGGGCCCATGTAACCAGAATTTGCCACCTTTGCAGTTACACAATACAGTACATTATGTCATTTATAACATAAATACACTTTTTTTTTCAGATGGAATCTTACTTTTTCCTACCGTATAGTTTTATACTGATTACTGTTGCTTTAATACTTCACTGTCTGCTATGGTACTAATGACGTACAAGCAGTAATCTGATGACTTTGGATAAGCAAATTCACTGCTCTCTGGCTGAGCTGATTTATCTGTAAGAGAAGTTAATCATATTTCTTGGTGATGTCATGTAGTTTACTTGAAAGAGCTCTCTTGGAGAGACGGCCATGACCTTACTGTCACTTGTGAATGGAATATGGACATCTGGAGCAGCACGAGACACCAACCTGTGCTCGAAACCTCTCAGGCTTGTTGGGAGGAAGTGAGAGGTGGACTATGATCTGATTTGCTTTGCTTTAGGAACTTGAATTGTGTAAAGTGATAGTGATGCTTTGTGCCTTCATAAAAAAGACTTTTAAAATTAAAAGTAGATTCTATTAGCATATGGATGCTAGGAGAAAACAAAGTTATTTTTAAAGCTTCCCTTCATTCAGAAACTATTTTTGAAATGCTAATGGTGGTATATTTGCCTTGTACTGCTGTATCATAAGCAATATTTGCAAATGTTTAAATGCTATCCTTATTTTGACACTTGGCAACTTCAACTCAGATTGTGCTGACATGTTTTTACAGCTTGTTACTACCTGCATTGAAGCTCCAGCCTGAATAAATACTTAGCATTGAGAATGCACAGTATACGAAGTATCTCTTTAGAGCCCAATAGAATGGTTCAGTTGTCACTAATGAAAGATGCCCGTGGTCTGCAGTTGGAGTTTTAGCAGAGGACTATTGGACTGTGCCCCTGAGATGTTTGTTCAGAGGGCAATTAAAAGGCCTTATGTTGAATTTTAGCCTGGAAGGAGACAAGACGTAGTGATTATTTTAAGAGGTTTTTATGCTTTGCTGGTTCCAGACTGAGTTCAGAACTAGAACAACCTAAGTCCCTGTGGAATCATTTGCAGTGGGCTGTTCTGCCACGGTAGTGATTTCTGCACCAGGGGATGAGAAGTAGTCCTCAAGATGGAAATTCGTTGCCCGTTTAAGTGTCGTAATTGGAGAATCGTCCAGCTCGAGAGTTCTCAGCACAAGAAGGACAGGGACCTGTTGTAGCAGGGCCAGAGCAGGACCGCAAAGATGATCAGAGGGCTGGAACACCTCTCCTGTGAGGACAGGCTTGGGATAGTTGGGGCTTTTGAGCCTAGAGAAGAGAAGGCTCTGGGGAGACCTTACAGCAGCCTTCCAGTATCTAAAGAGGGCCTACAAGAAAGCTGAGGAGGGACTTTTTACAAGGGCATATCATGATAGGACAAGGGATAATGGCTTCAAACTGGTAGAGGGTAGGTTTAGATTAGATATCAGGAAGAAAGGTTTCATTGTGAAGGTAGTGAGACAATGGAACATGTTGCCCAGAGAAGTTGTGGAGGTCCCATCCCTGGAAGTGTTCAAGGCCAGGCTGGATGGGGCTTTGAGCAACTCAGTCTGCAACCTGATTCTAACCCACCCCTGCAGATGATCTTTAAGGTAGTTTCCAATCTAAACTATTCTATGATTCTGTGAATCTTTCCCTGGCAAAAGCAGGAAGTTTTCAGTCTATATGAAGCTGAGCAAACAGATTTGCTCGCCCTTTTCTCTGGAAATTAGAGGCTATTTCTCAGAAAGCACTAACTTTTAGAAGAGCAAGAAGCCTACTGAACAGCAAGATGCAGAGTGCACAAGTACTTTCTTCAGGTCTTAAATAGCCCTGACTTGGAAACCAAGGTACATTGACTCTCTTACCTACAGTTGCTGTAGTCTGCTGATTTTGAATTTTGACAACTGAGGCTTCCATTCGAATAGCAAGAAAACTGTGAGAGCTTTCAGCGTCCTGTCAGCCTATGAGCACGGGCACAGAAATACATCTTTTCTTTTGAAGTGCCCCATGCTATGTTCCTGGTAATTTTTATGACATTACCGCCAGCATTTAAGCCTCTCTCACCAGAAAATTGTACAAACAAATGTGTCATAAGGCACTTCATGTTCTCCCAGCTCTCTGTGAGGGAGCTGAATTTCTGGGAAGAGGATAAGCAGAAGTGTAGCTAAAAATGATGATAATTTGATGATAATAGTAAGTCCATCTCTAGCTCAATTCCATTTTGCAGATCAGAGTTACCCTTAGGAAGAATCTGGCCTAGTCTATCTAATATCAACAGGAAGTTTTCCTGTCAGGGACTGCTTTTGCCATGTGTGTCTGCCGTGAATGGTGCAGTGCAGGCACTTCCAGTGAGCAGAGGTATATCTGGGCTTAGGTTTCGCATTTACCTGGCAACTCAGGTATCTACCGTCTTTGGCTGTTGTTTGGCTCTGCCAGTTAATTCAATAACAGTAATACAGAAAGATTTGTGTGTGGAGCATGGATGGCATGGTGATGGGGAGCCGAAGTGGCTTTTGAAGAATCATCTCTACATGGCTCAGCTGATAAAGAAGTGCTGCAGCTAAGGAGGCTTTTATTGTATAAACAGTTGGGTTGTCTTCATATCCTTTAAGACGCAGCTGCTGAATGCATCCTGTGTCTGCCCCAGAAGTCTGGGTTGCAAGGTGTTGGTATTCTAATCTATGGGTCTTTCCAGCTCCCCTTTCACTGTGGTGGGAGATTAAGTGACATGTTTTCCTGTGCAATTCTTTTGCACATAAACAATTGCTGAGCATTTTGCAGACATGAAAAATGAGGGGAGTGGTCCAAGCATTCATGAGTTGAGGTTGAAAAGGGCCCACAGGAGACTTTATATGTTATGCTGCAGTCACTTCTGTGGAAACCTAGGAGAACCAGGCTGTGTAACTGTGGGCCAATGGATGTGGGAAAGGCAGAGGAGTATCAAGTGGGGTGGATAGAAAAACAAAGACAATTAAATGCTTGCTGGTGAGTATTTCCTAATGTTTGTAAGATCTAATGAAAAGGGTGGTACAAAAGATGTGATGGGGAAGCAAGGGAAAATATGAAAACCTCTCAAGCCTTTGTTGAGATGATAGGGCTGTGAGGAAAACCAAAGGTGTCTTATCTTCTTACCTAGTTAAAATATGTAATTGCTTAAAATTCACACCACCACTGGAAGGTGAGTCATAAGATAATTGCAATTGATCCACAGGATAGCAAACATTTTAATATAAGCAAAGCAGCTGTCCTTTGGCATTGCATGTCCCTGGGTGGGCTCCCTGCTGTGAAGGGAGGCAGGGTGGTTCCCCCAAGGAGCAAGAGGCAGGGAGCAGCCAAAAAAAGGAGCAAAAATTTCTCTTGTGTCTGCTTGTTCTGAAAAGCTTTGCTCCTCTCTATGTTAACATAAGAATACCTTCCTCTTCTACTGAGCACAGTAACCTGCTGCAGATAGACAGTACAAGTGTCCAAGTTATTGTGAGCGGTCATTTGGTGGGCTGGAAGAATAATTAAAACTGTTTGTAATGTACATATTATAAATATGGAGGAACATTTGTGGATGATCAGGAGAGTGCAGGACTGTTAGAGGTGACAGTTTGAAAGATGTGGCTTTGTGTGGGGGGTGTTTACTGAGGTTCTGGACCCAAACTCTGTTTATAATAAACTGCAAAGTGAAAAGCTTAAGACCGGATGAATGTGAAGCATTTAGCATCAGGATGCTTTGTCAGTGATTAATGGAACTTAGCTACTTTTGCTGCTTGGCCGTTTTACCTCCACGCAGTGCCTGTTACTGTGTGGACCATCTATAATCTCACTGTCTGTAGCCGTTTGAACCCACACAAACAAGGACATAGGAAACAATTCTGCTGTCCTGCTGATCAGTCAGCTTTTTCATCAAGTACACGTTCACTGTGACAAAGAATGAGACACATTCAGGGTTTTTTATGACTTGAAAAGGTGTATTTTTGGAGGTACAATGTCTTCTTGGGCTGTTATTAATCACTGTCGTTATCTCAGATGAAACGAGTTTTGGAGTTCAACTTCATCCCCTGTAAGGACACCATTTATTTCTTGTTATTCTGAACCTTCCTCCATTTTTAACTAGGTGTCAGTCCTGGTGTAAATAAGGAGAACTGCAATGGCTTCATTCAAGTTGGGCAAACCTCCAGGGAAGCATTTTGAAGAAGCCTGCAGCAGGACATGTGGGCCACTGGGGTGCTTGTCATAGCTGTGGCTGGGGAGGATGCACCTGTGTGCAGGCAGAAATTGCCAAGAAAACTTGTGGGAGGCCAAAAGCTTGGCTGGGCTGTCAGGAGTGTGCAGGTGCACAGTGCTGCGGGACCTGCCTACCCTTCCTTCTGTAAAGCGAGGAGTGGTGTTGGCCACGAAGGCTTGGGATGGAGTAGCAGGGAGCCTGACAGGAGCAGCTATCAGCAGGAGCTGTGGTGATGTCATCTGCCAGAAATTTATTTTCCTGAGAAACAGGGATTCCCCAGTAATAATGACAGGGTAATCCCACACTTCCACATCTCTACCCAGTTGCAGGGGCTTTCCTGAGTTTCACTGTTTTCTTTTAGACTTTGTCAGTCGTGACTGTTAAGGTACAGGTGAGACCTGGTTTTGCCATCATTTCTTAAGAAACATTTCCGGGACATAAAAGAATTGCTCTTTTCCTGGGATTTCTGGCCTTGCTTACCAGAAGCAGTGGCAGAATCTGAAGGACCAGTTGGACTTTTGCCCTCCCGCCTGAAACAAAAGCAGCATTTTGTGCTGGTGTGCATCTGTGGAAACAGCTGTATTTGTGCGAGGAGAGAACATATTTCCTTCTTGCCTGCTCCCCCCAGCAAAGCTCTTTGCAGCCTTGCCAGCCTTTTGCGGAAGCGGAGAGGCGGCTTCTGGGAAGCTGCCAGCCAGACTCCCTGTGCCGCCTCCGGAGGTTGCGGGGATGCTCCAGCCACCTCAGGGGAGCAGAAGGGTTGCTGGGAACCGAATCATTTGCTGCTGGTTGGTCCTGGGATGTGCTAGTAGAGTGAGTCCCTCTGCAAGTTTGGGGCTGCGTGGTTTCTGTGGCTTTCAAAACATTACTGTTCCCTCAGACCACAGAAAGTGCACATAATAAAGACCAGAGGAGAAAAAATAACTACTGTGCTGCCTTGCAAGATGGTCATAGAATCATAGAATTAGATTAGAGTTGGAAGGGACCTTAAAGATCATCAAGTTCCAACCCCGCTGCCATGGGCAGGGACACCTCTCACTAGAGCAGGTTGCTCAAAGCCCCATCCAGCCTTGAACACTTCCAGGGATGGGGCAAAATGCTTGTGTTAAGAGAGCACCCGGAACTGGAGATGCCAGGCACCTACATCTGGCAACACACCTCACCCACAGCCAGAATACCAAAAGGATCAGTGTTGCATCGTCCTTGTCATATGTCAGAATTTTGTTGGGATACTGGAGGTGGACAGCTGGTGTCTTGGGCGTTGCAGTCCTTTAAGGGAAATCTGTGTCTTTCACGCTTACCTTGTGTGTCTTATTTGCCTGGGAGCTACATTTTGCATTCCTCTTATTTGACATGTATAATGACAAGGTTTAAGCAGCATATCAGATAATTAACTCTGAATGCATAATTTAACTCCACTGCTATGAGTATGGCAAAGTGCCTCGCCCTTGCTTAATTTAATAGGTGAAATGCAATGTATTAAACTCACCATGGTGAAGTAAATGGCTTTGTCTTAGTTCAGGTTCATATGAAAGTTCCTCAGAGCTCGCTCTGCTGTCATTTACCAGTTTATACCACACTAGTTATAATGGATTTTGCTATAAATGTTCCTGTACAAAAGGAATAGAAGATCAAAGGCCTGGTTAGGGCTTGGTGGTTCCAGTTACTGCCTGTAGTGGTCTGAACAGCAGTAATGGCAATAGTTACATCAGCATGCATAAATTACAAAGAACTATCATGCAATATTGAATCGTTTGTCTAAGAGGGGTTGCTGACATAGTGTCAAGTGTATGTGGTATGCCTGGGCCTGGGGCACTGGTGTGGTGTAGCCCAAATGTGAAGCTACAGGCTCTGCTGAAAGGCTGAGGAGCAGCTTGGTGATAATTTCCTCCCATTGCACTGGTGACTGAATAGTTTCCTGTAGCATCATTTGTTTCAGGATGAAACTGTTCCTGTTTGTTCAGTGATGTGAGGTGGTGAGAAAATGCTCCTGTGTTTTGTTTTTGATTTGATTAAAAACATGGGCGAAAGGTTATTCTCTTCCAGTTTTGGCTGTTCCAGAAATAACCCTGGCTGAAATCTGCATGACTTTGATGTTGCCTCTTTGAGGTTTTGTTGGCTCAAACCACTGAGAGCAATAAACATGGTGCCAGGGTGTCAACCTAACTGAATATGGATAGCTATGCTTTCCAGCCATGGTGGCACACATCTCCTTTCTGAGGAGACGTGCAGCTATTATACAATGCAGTGCTTCATTCGTGTGTTTTCAGTCCAGGCTGCTTTATTTTTGCTCCTAAAGCTCTGGACACAGTAGGTCTTCTTGACTGGTCTACCAGCTTAGAGGCAATGGAGTTTAATTTGCTTTCATTTGAGTCAAAAGCTGTCCTGACCTCAATGAGAAGATCCTGTTCTTGTACAGCTTTGCACTTCGGTGGGATAAATACAATGTTTAGGCACTTGCAGACTGCACAAATCCTGTTGGTTTTCTTTGTGAATGAACATGTTGGCTCTTTGATTCAGGGCCAGAGTAGCTGAAATAGCATTTATTGTATTTACAAATGAGCTCTGCTGTCTTCATCAGCAATAACAAGTTACCATTTACTGCTCTAGGCAGCAATTTTCTCATTAGGTGTTTTAATGAACACAGGTTTAAATTTATTCTTATTTCTAGCATTCTTGTGGTAAACAGCTCCTAGATATATGGGAACCATGGCTTCTAGAGCACGTTTTGAATGTAGGCTGCATGAATGAGTGTAGGAATTACAATACCAGACTCATGAGTTGAACTAAAATACAATGTAGACCAAATGGAAAAGGTCTTTATTTCTAAGCTGCTGTTAAAAAAAAAAAGAAAAAGAAAAAAAAGTTAGGTAGCTAAGAGATGTAGTGGGGATTTGTGGTAAACAGGGTGATTACAGTATCAGAACAGACTTGGCTGCTGCAATGCTGAGAAAAAGCTATTGCTTCACTGTGCCTGTGGGAGAGATCTTTTCAGGATGTGCTTTGGGTCATAAGGAAGATCCTTCTGAATTTAATGAAGGTTTTCCCTGTATCCCATGTTTATTTTTAAAAAAAAATAAATATCTTCCTTCCTTTCCATATTCAGTCTTTCCCTGTCTTCCATATTGGAGTTAGAACCAAAGGAGAAATTTTTGTGGGGCACAGCAGTGGAAATCCCATACATTTTGAAATTTTCTGATGAATGAATTGCTGTCTTCCAATCCCTTGGTGTTTTCTATGCCTCTGAGCCAGAGGGAGGTGTCAGGCTTCCCCAGGTGACAGGCCCAGAAGGAGCATTGTCCCTTCACCTGTGGTTTATTTTTTTGTAACAGGGAAATTCTTGTGTATTTTAAGCTGAGTACTGGTTGGTTGTCCTTTCCCTCACTCTCCTTTCGCTGCAACCCTTCAGTGGCTACCTTTGTCCTCTAGCACCATTGTGATTCTCCTTCCACTCATCCAGTTCTACCTTCTCTCACTGCTGCTCCTTTGTCCCTTGCTGTCTTCTTCCCACCACTCCAGGACCCGGGTGCTAGTGGGATGGGTGCGGGAGGATGGAGGTTTTGGTTTAGATACCTAATGGTGCTTATGTGCTGTAGCAAAAAAATGGGGTTTCATGGTCCGAGGTAACCTGTTGAGTCTTAATCTTTGTTTAAACACCTCAGTGCCTAATGCAACTCACTCTTAATCAGCCAGATTCCTTCAGTTGAGTTAATCCAGCTCAAGTGCTTTTGAATGCTACAATTTCACTTAATTTCTGCAGGAGATGAACAGATTACCCTTATTGCTTGCCAGCTGGGTAAACTGAAAAGATAGATCACATTGAGCTCCACTGAGAGCTTCCCTTGCCTTTTGGTACAGCATCAAACTTGTCCTGTTTGTGAAAGTATGTGTGAGTTCATTCTGTCCTACCTCTGCGATACTTCTTCTGCTCACCTACCTCCTCAGTGCTGCAATCTCTGCAGTGTTGTCATCTGCTAGAGCAAGAGCCATCCCAGTGCCTCTTCTGCCATCGGGAAGGGGATTTCTGTATCATAGAGAATTTGGTTGCAAACTGTGTTCTTGATGCCACAGTGCTTAACCGTAACGTGGCAAATTTGCTGCTGCACCAGGAAGAGCAGGGAGAGCAGAGGGATGCCGTCTCCCACTCTTCGTATCCCTCTGGGCGATACCTGCTTGGCCACAGGGCTGTAATCAGACTTTGTCCTTGCGTGCTTTTCACTGCTGAGGCTGAGGTCAGCAGCAGTTTGGCCAAAATGAGGTTTGAATCTTGATTGCTGAACCAGCGCTGTTCCTCTACCTGGGCAAGGTTTGCTTTTAGTGCAGAGTCACCGATGTCAGGGCATTGCAGGTTGATTGGAGAAGAGATCTGGTCCTTTCTTTGTTCGGTGTCTTTGATTTTTCATGTGTATCAGATGAAAATTCAGGTTGGTAATAGTGAAGGGAGGTGGATCTGCAAAGAGGAGAACGATGAGTTTATTGCCATTTTACACCTTTCTTTTTCTGCATTCGGGATGGTGGAGGGAAGGGGATGTTGCGTGGCTTTTATTCCACTGAAGAGTACTAGGGAGCATTGCAGGTGATGGCTGCTAAACGCAGAGGTCACGCCTCTGCGATAACGTTGGTACTTTCATATCTCTAAGCATTTTCCTGTAGCATTTTCAATGTACAGTGTGTGCGGAATTAGTAATGTATATTCATTTCAAGTTGGTTTTAACAAAATACATTTTAAAAGGTCTGCTGTTGTACTTTTGAAACATCAGGTGTAGCACCATAAGAAAGTGTGGCTGTCCTTTCCGTTGTCACTCACTGAACAAGGCTAAGGAATCATTTAATTAGGATTGCTCAGGTGCCTGATGGTGTAATGAGCCTTCAAGTGTAATACTGCCATTATTTATTATCCGTTTTTGTGGTGTTTTTAGTGGGGGGAGTCGATTGAGCAGAAGCCTGATTGTGCCCCTGGTAATAAAGGCTCAGTGCCTCACAGACCCTGTTGCAGAGACATCTCTTGGAATCCTGAATCTTCTGTGGTTTTCAGAGCCACACCTCAGTACTAATGGAAATTTCTGCCATAATTAGGCATGTGATTTGTGAATTGTCTTTAAACACCTCAGGACTAACCTTAGCTTTCTGTCACCCTTTCTGTATTTGCTGTGGTTGGAGAGGGTGGTGAATGAGAGCACCCGTGGCTGAAACAGAACTGAGTTCTATAGATTCAGGTAATTGCTGTGTTTCCAGCTTATTTGCCTAGTTGACATAGTAAAAAAAAACTTTTTTCTTTGGGCCAGAAGAAATGATTAGGTACCTGTTACCTGCAGAATTGCTTACTGGTAGCTATTTAATGGCACATTTTTGTTTACCAAGTGATGCTATTAAGTGCATTGCTATAAAAAGCAATTTTAAATCATTCCTCTCTGTTGACACAGGGTTTTGTTTTCTTCCAGCAGCAGCCTGAGCAGAGGCTGGATGCTTGGCCTCAGTGACTAGCTAGGACTGCAAATTTCAATTATCTTTGTGTCATTCAAGTAATAACTGGCTTTGCAGGTTACTGTTGTGAGACTGACACCCAAAGAAGCCTCCTTAACATGAATAGACAAGGTGCTGTGTTGGTTGGTAGGTAGATGCATGGCTTTAATGGTTTATTAAAAGTGGTTTAAAAGGTTTCCACTGAAGGAGGGAGAGAGGAAATGGGAGACCAATGTCCTGAGGGTGGAGAAGCTGTTAAGGCATGATACCTTTCTGGTGATATGCAGAGGGGAAAGGATATCATCAAGATTAGCCTCCTCTTTTTTTTTTTTTTCCCTTATGGGGCACTCCTGTTGCCAAAGGTATTTAAACTACTACAGATAAAGCCTCTGTGAAGCCCTGGTAGGTAAGGGTTTGTGTGGGGCAGCTGTGTGGAGGAACAGAGATGGCTTTTTATCTGGTGAGCTTAAACCATGCAAGAAGCTGGGATAAAAGTGAGTATGGAGCAGATGTATTAGCCTGGTGAGTCCCCCCACACCAAAGTGTCTGTCTCTATGGCCGGGTTTATTTCAGGGAGTCTTGCTGCTGCTGGCTATGAATACCAAGTACAGTAGCCATTAATTTTCAGAGGATTTCTAGATTAAGTTCATTTTTCAGAGGCCCTCGTACACTTAACTTACCTGAACTAGGGTGTTTCTTGGCTGTTCTCAAAGGTTTGATTCAGGTGTTTTTCTAGAACTTCAAAACACTTAAGTGTCTCTAGATTTTGCCCTATCTATGTTCTGCTTTCAACCTGACAGGGGGAAAACAGTTTTCGTGGTTTCTGCTGTAGCAATCACTTTTGATACCAGAGGTGCTTGGGAGTTGCTGTACTGCGAGGGATGACTCCCAGTATTTCAAAATGATGACAGGGAAAATTTAGGAATGCTGAAAGAAGCAAAGAAATATTGGCAGTCTCCTCTGGCAAAAATTAGAAATCAGTCTGCTGGAATTTCAGAAATGTCAGCCTCATGTTACAACTAGAATACTTTTTTTTTTTTTTGATGTTGCTGTTTTTCTCTTTTGCGTATGTTGAAAATCAGATAATTAACCTAAAATGAAATTCGGAAGAAATTCTTTACTCAAGCATCAATCACCGTGCTACCTGAGGTAAGGATCGTGAATTAGAAGAAATATTTTGTGCTGGAGTGTAGTAATTTCATGTTCCTGGATAGATTGGCCATGGGGTGGACAAATTTTGAATAGTTCTGTAGTCTTAGATATGTGAGCAGAGTCTGAAATCAGATCTAATCTTAGTTGAAACAGTTTTTTAAAATAAATTCTAAAGTGTTGTGCAACTTTAGTAAGCCACTTAAAAAGAGGTTTTAGAACATGAAAATGTGAAAATTTGGCTCTGTGAATAAATGAACTGATTTCTTAGGCTTGGAGTTTTTGTAGCTCCAGCTGAAGACTCTGATTTTGATATGGACATATAACTAGGGTTAAGATGCATGGCTTTGGTTTTCCAGTAGTGAAAATGTCTTTTTCCACATTTATGTAAAACTAAACCAAACCAAAATTCAACTAATACTAATTTTTGTGTGTTTTTTTTGTTCTCCTCAAAGTTGCAGTATTTTATGTAGTGAACTAGCTAGTTCACCTACGTGTAAGTTCTCCAGAAACAGAGTATTTGTGTTTGACACTGTGATGTTCCTTGTTAACTGAAGCATGGGGTTTGTTCCTTCGTATTTCTAAATGGATGAGGTCAAGAGATTAATTTCCCATCAGAAGGTCACATAAATGAGCATGGGAGAATAGGCTTTTTCTAGTCTTCCTTTTCTCCTGTGTGTGGGTTAATCTGTTTTAGAAAAAGCCCAGTAACAGACCATTTTCCTCCTTATTTGCTCAAGATACAAGTTGCAGCTATCCAGGAGGTCCCATCCATCCCAGCCCTGGTGGGAAGCCTGGTGCTGCTGGCAGCGTATCTGAGAGCTTGGCTGGCTGGGTACTGGTGGCCTCGAGGACACCAGTTACACGTGCTGTGAAAGCTGCACTCGCCTTGTTTTTATTCTGTGCACTGCCACATCTGCATTTGCCTGTGTCTAAGCCCTCTGTGGTGGCTGGTGGTTACGACCATTTGCCTGTCTTTCGTAGCAAACACTTGGCTTATTTTACATACACTTTTCTTATGCATCTGCTAACCTCCCAGAAATTTCCTACAGATATAAGCTAGAGAAAAAGATTATGCAAAATGAGCGACATTTAGCTAATCAACACCTTCGTGCAAGATTTTACACCAAGCACGTTTCGCTGAAAATAATCTATATGCAAGCAAGGAAATTCTTGGAAAGAAATACTAATGATATACTAACCAGGGGAAGATCTGTGTGTGCGTGCGCTTCGGGAAAGTGAGAACAGTCTTACTAAATCTTCCCTTCCTTGAAAATTAAAACCATTTTGATTCTCTCACAACTTGTGCTCGAGCAGAATTTAAGTAGGTGAACACGTCTCAGAGTCAGCAGTGGTGAAAAGGAATAAAAGAGCAAGAGAGATGAATCTGTGAAGTGCAGTTCTGAGCAAGTGGTGACACAAGGAGTGGATGCCAACCCTTAGCATAGAGAAAAAGCATTTGTATCTCACCTCTACAGACACAACCTGGAAGGCACTTGCAGGAATAAGAGGAACCTGCAGTGTTAGTAGCACACAGGGAGACTGTTAAGGCACAGAGAAAACACTGGATTGTTGTTTCCTGTGAAAATAAAAATGGGAGGAGAATATGCCACAGGAGGAGGGAAGAAAAAGCTCAAACTACACTCAACTGAAGAGTTCCTAGGAAAATAATAATAAATTACTTTCCAATGTCTTAAGTTTTGAGTTCAGTAATTCTCTTGCCTTTGAGAAGAGAGCTAGTGAAGCAAGTTCATTGTAATCACTGAACATCTGGAAAATGATCCCATGAATAGATAGTTTAAGAGTAGTATGATGACACCTTGCAGTGTAGATACTGGCACGAATTAGGTAAAATAATTTTAAAAGCTTATACTACTTGGAAGGAGAAAGCCCTGAATCATTTGGTATCTTTGTTGTCCACCATATGGGTGTGGAGTAGCAGGGTGTGGATGTGGTAGAAGATTCAGACATCAGAGTGACCTTTACCTTCATCCTGCTGTGGCAGCGTCACAAGAGGAAAGGGAGCAGCAACCGCCTGCCTGGGTGGAAGCCTCTGAGGCCAGTGTGCTGTGCTTCCCAGGTGAGAGGGTGAGCTTCCTTCCAGGCAGCTGGAGGAGCAGCGTGAACAAGCTGAGCTCTGGAGGGAAAAACAGTTTCTTCTCTTTCTGACTCCAAAGATGGTTTCTTTGACATGAAGGCTGAAGAGACACATAGGAGAGGAAAATGTGATCCTAAGCAGAAATCCCTTGCATCTTTTTTTTCCATGAGATATTGAGTAAAGGTCAGAGGTTCTGGGAAGAAATGTCCAGTGTTTTGACCAGTGACTGAAATACAGTTTATTTGTGGGCTTTTGTTTCATTTCCTGTTTTTGAGATTGCTAAGGGATTTTCAGTTAGGAGATACATATTCCAGCTCACTTTGTGACTTTAGACCCTTGGTGCTGGAGGTAGGCTTTGTTTACAGAACTGCAGTCAGCCTTTCTTGAATAAACTAAAAGCACTGAAAATGTATTTTTGGCTTGCAGAGTTCAGGATGACCCTTCTATAAAAGGCAGTCACTTGAGCACTTGAGCAGCCTAACAGTTGGAGTAATTGCTGCTGGTTTACAGCTTGCAGTAGACGTGTTCTTTTGAGACAGGTTTTTGAGGGAAGTTGGGCCTTCAGAACCTGCCATTGCAAAAAAAAAAAAAAGAAAAAAAAGAAAAAGGAACCCAAACAACAACAAAAAAACCAATCCAGCAAACCATTATTTGTAAAGCTTATGCTTTAAACCTGACTGATGTTTGAGGGCAGACGTCAGTTTTGTGTCTTCCTGTTAGCCCTTGTACACGTGCCCGGGACCTATAGCTCTCAGCCATGTGATGGGGCCACCCTGCTTCTCAGTTGACCCTTTGTAAGGGTGTGGAACAGCCCACAGGAAGCTGTAGGGTAACTGGTGGGGTACCCGTGGCTAGTGTCCACCAGCGAGGGCTGTGCTGGCTGTAAGAGAAATGCGCTGGGCGGTGCTCCTGCCATAAGTCTGGTTCATAGAGTTGCCCTCAGGCCTCCCTCTCCTCAGCCCCAGGTGGAGCTTGAGGGTAGTAAGCTCTGCTTTGATCTTGGCTCCTTGGTTTTCCTTTTCTTTCAGTGAAACCCTTCTGATGAAATTTGTCAGTGGAGTTCTCCTACTTTGTAGCTTTTTATTTTTGAACAGCCTGTGTCAGAAAATGGTTTGTGGTAAAGAAAACTTAGTGTTTTGCTTGATGACGTGTTCCTGGGGCTCCTCTTCCCTCCATGCTGGACAGAGGGGCAAAACCCGGCTGATTTGAAGAACATTCAGAGTGGACTTTAGGTTTCTGTAACTGGTAGGAATTATCTCTTTAGCAGATTATCAAGAAATGGATGTGTACTTCATGGAGATACTTATTGATTGTGACTTCCATAAAATAAATTTGTACAAAGTTGTAAAAATATTAGTAAGTCACCTGGCAGGAATTACTTGTTAGAAGAATATGAGTGGTGAATTTTATTTTGCTAGAAGCAAAACAAATAATTCTGCTGTATTTTGACTGTCATGGTCTTTTTGAGCTTGCTGCTGCCCTCACATCTTGCTG
>VXBW01004074.1:408533-553688 GCA_013400375.1 Thinocorus orbignyianus | reverse complement strand
TTTTTTTTTTTTAAGCAAAACTCCTGAGAGTTAGGTGTGAGAACTGTAATTCTCTTCCAAACTTTGAAATAACGAACTTGAGGAATTTTTTTTTTTAACTAATTTTTTTTCCACTGGAAAGTATTTTTGTTGTATGCAGGTCTGTTGAAATCAGCAGAACCATGAAGATTTGTACCAGCTTAGAGACAGAGCATTTTCTCAATGCATTTTTAATGTCAAATTCTGAAAATTATATGTACTTTTTTAATGGAAAGAAACCTTTTGTTTCAAGGTATATGCAAAGACTTTGTGTGGACAGTTAAGTAACCTGAAGTCACCTGGAATTCCTTTCCCAGTGACATTTTACTTAACAACTTTCCACATTTCATAGAAAAATGATGTGTTGCCTGCAGATGAACAATCTGTTTCCATTCCCATTAAATTCTATGTGGAGGTGTGAATATATATAATTAGAGACTTGGGGACAGGCTGTGAAACAGAAAATGAGAGAGGAAGACTTCTCCATTTCTGAAACTACCTCAGTGTCATCCGCTAATTAAAGCGACCTTCTTTTAGACGGAATGTTTTGCAGCTGTGGGAGCACTGCAGCAGCTCCAGATGAGCACAGGGCAGAGACAGTTTAGGGGAAAGTCGCTGCTTTTGGCTCTCACAGGAATGGAGTGCTGAAAGATAGGTGATTCAGGAGTTGTTATGGCTGGTTTCAGTGAGCCCAAAGTATATAGGAAGTGTATTAATAACACTACAGCTCTTCCTAGAATGTACAGCTGAAGGTGAAGTGCATGGCAGAAGGTTAGGGTAAATCAGCCCATTGTTATTGTGTGGTGAGGCCAAATCTATTGTCACACCTGTGTGGTTCGACAGGAGTTACTTCTTATAAAAGTATTTTTGTTGGCAAACTATGTGGATCTTAATTTCAAACCAGCAGCAATATGCTTAACAGACTAAATAAAACATGAATGGGCACTTGACAGCTGAGAAAGTCTCCTCTGTTGTGTTTTTAATTGTTCACATAGGCTCCTGCTGTGAACTGATGCTTTCTGTTATGCATGATCCTGAAATAAATTTTAATAATCTGACCTCAGGGCTCAGATGTTGTAGTTAACTGTCATGTGGTAGAAGCCTGAATCAGATTGAGAGATGAAAATTTCTCTACAGGGAACAAAGTTCAGAATTACAGTCTGTAAAGAACTTAGAGTAAGTGCAAACCCAGGTGTAAATATGTTGAGGCACCACACAGGGGTACAGTAAGCAGCAGTTACAATAGAGATGCTGTAGATAGGAGAAGGTAGATTCTTTATCTTACTGTTCTCTTGAGACTCTTAATGCAGTAACAGAAACCTCAGACTGCGCTGAAGGGAGTAGGGTTTCTTGGGACTATACAGCAAATATTTTTAGTGCATTAGAGCTATTAACCTATCAGTTATTCAGCTTGGAAAAACAAACTGAATGCTTTAGAAGAGAATCCTGCAATGCTATTTTTCATGATTACACTGCATTTCCCTACAAATGTACAGTAACACCCACAAATTTTGATTCATTAAGTAGTTTGTTAACTGGAGTGTTGGTGTTTCTGTCCTGCTGTAATTAGTTACCTAGTATGAAGTGCAACACAGGTGGTACATGGATGTGGGAGTAGGTATATATGTTCCTTTGCAGACCTCCAGCTTTTAAAAATGTTTATGCAGATCCATACCCGAGGCTCAAGTCAGTGGATTCTGTTTTCCGGGTGGCCAAGTGCTTTTTGTTGATGTAGCTTTTTTTTTTTTTTTTTTTTTTTTTTTTTTTTTTTTTTTTTTTTTGTAGCTCCGTCCCTGGAAGTGTTTCAAGGCCAGGCTGGATGGGGCTTTAGGCAGGCTGGTCTAGTGGGAGGTGTCCCTGCCCATGGCAGCAGTGGGGTTGGAACTAGATGATCTCTAAGGTCTCTTCCGACCCAAGCCATTCTATGATTTCACTTGGATGGTACTCTGCAAATTTTAGGGAAAAGCATAGCCAATATGGACTGTGTGTACCATCAGTAATTGCATGGCTGATACACAGTGTCGCACTATCATATCTTTCTTCTCTTTTATTATCCCTTCTGATGGAGACGTTTAAGGGATATTGACCCTTGGGGAGCTAGCTTTGCCCTTCTTGGAGAAGACAGGAATGCTGACATGATAAATGACCACCCACAGATTTTGAATGGGTCATGGCTGCCCTTGGAGGAAAACAGCACTATCTTGGCAGAATCTCCATCTGTTCTTACATCTCAGCTGCGTCTTCTGGCTTCCTTGTTGCATTATTGACAAAGTTTAATGAGGCACATTGCTAATGCTCGTCTCATGCTGTCTTGTCAAAGCTGTGTTTGCAAGGAGCAGGGAAAATCTCCCAGTTTGTTGGACCTCCACAATAGGCCTAGATGGACTCCCTAAAAGCTTTACTAAATTACAACTAAATGCTTTAAAAATTATTTTTATAATCACTCATTTACATTTGTGTTGCAGCACACTCATCCCATAGGAGTGGCCCAGTGCTGGGAGGATGAGTGTGGAGGAGGAACGCAGGGCCTGCCTGAATGTGTCCTTCTCTGTTCTGGCTGTGACTTTCCCATGCCTCCCACCTGGACACCCTGTGCCTCCTGATCAGAACCAATTTACAGCCTCCTCCAACTGAGTGGAGGAAGGCAGAAATTAATCTGGAGGGGAAATTGTTCTGACTGAGTGGGCAAATAGAAGGTAACTGCCTCAATGACTATGTTGCTTTAATCTCTTTTTATGAGCTGCCTGGAGTGCAGAGCTCTTTATCTGACCCACCATCAGAGCTGGCAGGGGCCCAGCAGGATCTCTGCTAGCTTGAGCTCAAGGATTTACTGGCTTTTGCCAGCTGCCTTCCCCTTGGCAAATCTCCACATGAGCAGAACCAAGAGCAGGGTGTCTTGGTGCGTGCAGCTGGATGCAGCCCCTGGGAAGCCTGGCAGCAGCTGTTACCTGAGTGGTGCATGGCGGCAGGGCCAGGCTCCTGCTTCTCCTCCTGGTCTTTGAAGGCTCTGTGCCCTCCAGAGCAGATGGGTGGGAGTGATGCCCACACTTCCCAAAGGTGCAATCCTGCAGGGCCTTCTACAGGCCAAGTGCTGCCTTCCCCTCCCTGCACCCTGGTGAAACTTCTTTATGTGTGGGCTGTGTTTAATCCCATATGTAGGGAAATGGTGTGTCTTTTTCTGCCTTTCACCTCCCTTGTTCCTCCTGAAGTTGCTCCCTCGAACTGCAGCCCCTGGGCTGGGGCTTGTTGTGGGGCTGGCAGGGGTGTTCCTCCTGCAGCATGACCAGCTAGAGAGGTCATAGAACAGTAGAATTGTCTAGGTTGAAAGGGACCTTTGAGATCATCTAGTCCAACTATCACCACAACTCTGATTAGAAAAAAAACAACCCAAAACAATGACTAAACCACATCACTAAGCAGTATGTCAAGCTGTCTTTTAAATACCTCCAGGGATGGTGCCTCAACCACTTCCCTAACCAACCAATTCCAATGCTTAGTAACCCCTTCTGTGTAAAAATTTTTCCTGATATCCAATCTGAACCTTCCCTGAAGAAACTTGAGGCCATTTCCTCTTGTCCTATCACCTGTGGCTTGGGAGAAGAGGCCAATCCCCACCTCTCTACAACCTCCTTTCAGGTAGTTGTAGAGAACAATAAGGTTTTCCCTCAGCCTTCTCTTCTCTTCTCTTCTCTTCTCTTCTCTTCTCTTNCTTCACTTCACTTCACTTCACTTCACTTCACTTCACTTCTCCTGGCTGAACAACCCCAGCTTCCTCAGCTTTTCCTCGTAAGGCTTACTCTCTGCTCCAGCACCTCAATGTCTTTTGTGTGGTAAGGGGCCCAAAACTGTACACAGTATTCAAGATGGGGCCTCACCAGTGCCAAGCCAAGGGGGATGAGCACCTCCCAAGTCCTACTCACCCTGCTGTTCCTGATGCAGGCCAGGATGCCGTTGGCCTTCTTTGCCACCTTGGCACACTGCTGGCTCATGTTCAGCCAGCTGTTGACCAAGCCCCCAGGTCCTTTTTTGCCTCTCAAGGCACTCTTCTCCAAGCCTGTAGGTTGTTGTGACCCAAGTGCAGGACCCAGTACTTGGCTTTATTGAACCTCATCCCACTGGCCTCAGCCTATTGACCCAGCCTGTCCAGATCTTTCTGCAAAGCCTTTCTACCCTCAAGGAGGTCAACACTCACCTAGTTTAGTGTCATCTGCAAACTTGTTGAGGGTGCACTCAATTCTCTCGTCCAGATCATTGATAAAAACATCAAAGAGAACCAGCCCCAGTACTGAGCCCTGGGGGACACTGNATGCCGTTGGCCTTCTTTGCCACCTTGGCACACTGCTGGCTCATGTTCAGCCAGCTGTTGACCAAGCCCCCAGGTCCTTTTTTGCCTCTCAAGGCACTCTTCTCCAAGCCTGTAGGTTGTTGTGACCCAAGTGCAGGACCCAGTACTTGGCTTTATTGAACCTCATCCCACTGGCCTCAGCCTATTGACCCAGCCTGTCCAGATCTTTCTGCAAAGCCTTTCTACCCTCAAGGAGGTCAACACTCACCTAGTTTAGTGTCATCTGCAAACTTGTTGAGGGTGCACTCAATTCTCTCGTCCAGATCATTGATAAAAACATCAAAGAGAACCAGCCCCAGTACTGAGCCCTGGGGGACACTGCTCATGACTGACCACCAACTGGATTTAACTCCATTCACCACCACTCTGGGCCCAGCCCTCCAGCCAGTTTTTAACCCAGTGGAGGGTACTACCACCCAAGCCACAGGCAGACAGTTTCTCCAGGATACTGTGGGAGACTGTATCCAAGACCTTACTAAAGTCCAGGTAAGCAACATCCACAGCCTTTCCCTCATCCACCAAGCAGGTCACTTTGTAACAGAAGAAGATCAGGTTTGTTAAGCAGGACCTGCCCCTCATGAGCCTGTGCTGGCTGGGCCTGATCATGGTCCTTCCCATCCTTCGCCTCACTGGATCAATAGACTTCCTGATCCGTCCCTTGTCTCTGCAAAGCATAGGAAGAGGCTTGGATGTGCTATATTCACCTTGTCATCCTTGACTATAACCCTTGATTTAAAGTATGTGCCTAAGCTGTGCCATTTGACCTCCACATGTGGCTGGGTGAAAACTTTCCGTCCACCCAAGAGGCTGACTGTGGACATACAGCTTGCTGAAGAGACTGAGTTGTAGCCTATAATGTAATGGGTGCATCACATTATATACATGGGTGCAAGCTTGAAATGATGTGATGGATAAACCATTGCAGGTTAATGATGATAGCCAAATTCATAGTTTAAACCTTTATTTTTTGTATTTTGCAAAGGAGTATAAAAATTTGCATGCAGTAATCAGTCTAAAATGAGATCTTGAACAATCTAGTGCAAATGTTAAATTTAGAGTGAACAGTGTGCAGGGAGGCTACTGCTACTGATCACGTTAAACACACTGCTCCTCAGATGGGCTGCCTGAGGTGAGAGGGTCTTTGCTGTGCAGTCCCAGCCAGCTGCAGCTGTGGGTGAGGCAGGCCACCTTGCTCCCACAGCATGGAAAGTGAAGAAGCTTCATGGGAAAAATGAGGACATGTACCCTTTGTGGAGTCCTAGTGGGTTTGTTACTCTTCCCGCAGAAACCTTGAACCTTCTGTTTAGAGTGCATCAGTGGGAAGCTTAAAAGCACTTGAAACATCTTCCCACCAGCTTTCCTTTTTTGTTGCTGGTGAGAATTACAGACGAATGGAACCTGGTAAGATTAGTTGATTTAATGCGCATCTTGAATACATTTTACAATTAAATATACTTTCATTTTTCACAAACTCTGTTCCTGTTAAATTTAAAAATTACTCCTAACTAACACAGGAAATGTCCTAAACCCTCCAGCCCGTTCAACAAACAGTGCATGGAGAACATATCAATGGACAATAAACCCATGGCTATTATTAGGCTTTATCTCAAGCTGTACAATTTACTGTTGCTGCCCTGAGTAATTTGTATTTATTATTAACACAGTATTTATTTTTATTTATTATTAACACAGTTATTCTGTGTTAATAGCGTAACTGATGGGCTAACATACATTCTGAGTGCCGTTAAAAATTTTGTTCTGAGCAAGATCCCCCCCAAATGGGAATAACACAAGCAATATTAACAGTCAACCAAGTGTTGCTTCTCTTTATTCATGTGGTAACTACTCAGTGCTGTCCAGCTCCCTGTTGTGACATCTGGAAACTGCCTTCACATAACTATTTACTAACCAGTAATAGCAGCAAGCATTAAAAAACCACAATGTTTTATGCATACTGTGTTGGTATTTTTAAGGGTAACTGGCTATTTTTTATCCTACTGCTCCTGTAGTTGTATATTAGCTGAATTCTACCAAAGGTTGCTAATGATTTGTCACGTTGTGGCTAAGGTTGTGTTTCTGAAGACAGGTCTATAAATTCATTTTGAATTGGACAGCTCTAGGACTCAAAAACCTCACATGTAAGTAGTGGTCTCTGAATGGATGAAGGTTTGGACTTGAACACCAACCATAATTTGTTTGTGGTTTTATTTTTAATTTAATAAATGCAAAACAGAACTGTATTGAGCCTCATGCTTCCCCAAGAGAGCTGTGTTTCAGCACAGGTGAGTTACTTGGGGCGCTGGAGGTTCATGAGTTGAGTATGTGAAATCTCTCGTATTAGCCCTACAGTCTGCGAGGCTGCCAGTGGGGAGAGCTGGCCATGTGCAGCTGGCGGGATGCAGTCTCAGTGTCTTAAAAGTACAGCTGTGCTACTCAAGTCAGCAGCACATTTTGTCATATCAAAGGTTTGCCAGTGGATCCTTGTGATGGTGTGCTGAGTTGTGCGCTCACACAACAGACCTCTGATTTTGTCAGCTTTTGCACTAAGAGACTGGCTGGAGGGTCAGCAAGCAGTGACCGTGGCTTGCCTTGGGCTGGAATCTGGAGTATGCAATTTCTGTCATGTCTTCCCTCCCTTTTCTGCACAGAACATTGATTTTTCACATTGAAATCAAGGCAGGTTTAGTAGTTAACCTTTGTTGCTGTCAATTTTTGTAGGAGCCAATGGCTTAATAAAAACAGAATACTCCCTCCCTGTAGATCACCCCCCTAAAACTCCTGGAGAGCTCAGTAAAGATGGGATTTGGCTGTGACTATTCCACATCAGCTCAACCTTTTACAATACAAAGAGGATCTTTGTGTGAGGTGCTGGAGTGGGTTCAGAGAAGGGCAACGAAGCTGGTGAGAGGTCTGGCGAATAACTCTTATGAGGAGAGGCTGAGGGAGCTGGGATTGTTCAGCCTAGAGAAAACGTGACTGACGGGGGACCTTACCAGTCTCCACAACTACCTGACAGGAGGTTGTAGAGAGGTGAATGTTGGTCTCTTCTCCCAAGTCACAGGTGATAGGACAAGAGGAAACGGCCTCAAGTTGTGCCAGGGGAGATTTAGCGTGGATATTAGGTAAACTTTTTACACAGAAAGGGTTATTAAACATTGGAATGGCTTGCCCAGGGAAGTGGTTGAGGCACCATCCCTGGAGGGATTCAAAAGATGGGTTGACATAGTGCTTAGTGACATGGTTTAGTGATGGTTTTTATCAGTTAGGTTGATAGTTGGGCTAGATGAAGGGACTCAAAGGTCCCTTCCACCCTAGACAGTTCTATGATCTGTGTGCTGGGACAGCTGATTTGGGAATTGTTTTTGTAGGTGCGTTTTCTTTATTGCCATATGTAGACAAACGTATGTAATGCATATCACGAAAGTTGCAGAGGCATTCTGCAGCTGTCTGTGCAAGCTCAGATCTGAGCGCAGACTTTTCCAGTGGTGATATGTTGATTGTCACCATACCATTTACAATGTGAGCACTCACTGTGGCTAAAAGTGCCTGTGAGACAACAGCAGTCCAGCTGTGAAACCTGGAGGGATAACAGATTGGTCATGGTTTCTAGCAGTGGCAGCTATAACTGTGTTATGTTACGGTGATTTGCCCGAACCTGTATCTGCAGACCTGGAGTGAATCTGTCTGTGGAAGTTGAATGGCATGAGCCTGGGCTGCCATGTCTCTCTCTTCCATCTTTCTTCTTAATAATTTTATAGAAGAGAAGGACTTGCTGGAAATATCTTCCCCATAAAGAGGTCTTATGAGAAACATTATGTACTTTCAAATAAGGCATAAAATATACTCACTGATCAATTTTCTGTCCTCATTAAGTCTCTCAGAGGTGAGTTCAAGGGAAAAAAAATAAAGATGGGAAGAGCTTGGAAATGAAGTCTCTTTATTTACACAGAAAGAAAAAAAGATAACTCAAGAATGGTGAAAAAGTCTGAAACACACTGGCTTGAGAGGTTGAGGGACAGACTCAATTATTATAATGTTGTGCAGATGCACTACCACATGCATTATTTTCACTTTACTATCAAATACTTAATGTACGTGGGTAGCCAGTGTTCTCTTTTTGTTTGTTTTAAATCTTCCATGTGCCATGCAGTATAAGATGTACTTCCCAGTTGTTACAACAGAACAGAGATTGATAGAGCAAAACCTCCACCCATTGGTGTTTGCACACACTACAAATTTAATGACAGATACAGACCAATAAAGGAAAGTTTATTCCTGTAATAAAGGGAAGAAAAAGCAGTCAAACTCATACCTTGAATCTGGATTACAGTTTAAGAAAAAAAGACCCCAAAACAGTGATCCACAAGTAATTAGTTGTCTGGATTTTTAGACCAAAGTTGGATAAAATGTGCAGAATGAATTATTCTGTCTTGTTCCTGAATACATGCGTGAGATTATTTCTGTATTGTGTTCCTGGAGATTACAGCGGTGCACAGAAGAGCACCTTTCTAGCTTCTAGTGTGCAGGAAAGTGTATGTAAACACCAAGGTCCTGGTTTCTCGTGTGTCCCAGAGTTTGAGCTGAAGCTCTGAAACTCGTTTTTTCACCATCATAGGGTACTCTGACATGGGGGCCCAGGGTGTTTCATGAGTTTTGGATCTCAAAAGGGAGAGTAAGCTACATTGTTCCTTGTTTGAGGTGAGGCTTATTTTTTTGGTTTTGAGCTCTGTCACGGTGAGGCAGGCAGAAATTGGGTTAATGTACAGACATATATTGTCAGTATGTGTTTCTTGTTTACCTGACAGATGAAGCTATGCTGTGATGTTTAATGAACAGATGAATGAATCATGCATTATCTTGTGATGTAGTCCTTGTGAGAAAGAGAAGTACATGAATCTTCAAACTGTGTCAAAGAAGGAAGGAGGGGGAAAACACTTGGATAATTCTACTGGTTTTCTACAATGATGCATTATTTGGTCTGTTATTCTTTCCTAGCAATATTAAATATAAAGATACAACCTTTGTTAAAACAATTCTTCTTCCACCAGCTCACGTTTCCTAGTTTTCAGAAAACATGTAAGGTAACAATAATTGCTGATTTTAGAGTATAATAGTTTACTTTTTCCCAGTTTATTGTCTGTTTTTTGACAGACATAGTGTACTTTTATTTCAATCTTCCTTTTTGCTTAATATTTTCAAGGAGCAAGAGAAGAAGGGCTAAACACGGGAGAGGAAAAAAGAAAATGAGATAAACCATGTTTTTATAACGTTTGCTGTTGGGGGAGGATAAAACAGATATTAAGTATAAAAGGCCCCTGTAAGGTATGTACTATTGCATTAAGTAATTTAATTGTAGTTGATTGTTTCCACCTGGAGGTACCTGAAGAGACCTCTTGGGTTTTACAGGTGGCCACCATGTGCCAATCCTTAGGGCCTGGAAGGCAGGATGCAAGGAGCACACTGCTTTCTGTCTGGTCTGCTGAGTGTATGCAGACATTTGGAGATGGGTTTAGGTTGCATGTGTGCCTGAGATTGTCTCAATTACTGTAGGGATGAGAACAATCCCTGGCCGCCTCCAGGACCGACGATAACATTTAAGATGATGCACTGTCGTCCTTGCTCTTTACCAAGTTCAGGTCTCTCTAATTTTGACAATAGCACCTCAAAATGCAGGTTGCAGGTTAGGCCCAGTCAGTGGTTGATCTTTTTCCTTTTTCAGTCAACATCAGGGAGTTAAGGGGCAATCGTATCAGTTCTTACTCTCTATGTAAAATAGAATTTTTAACCTTCTCTTGTCTTCTTCCTCTCAGTAGGCCTGTGAAGGGGATTGGTGTCTATATTAGTGAGGAGTGGGACTTTTTGTGAGAGAAAAGTGCTGATGTTCCCCCATGGCAGTGGGAAAGTGAATGCCACCATACGACTAGCTCCTTGCTGCCTGTTCTTTGTTTCGAGTTAGCCGTTTGGTCTATTGCAGTACTTGCATGCAATTTATGCATTGGGCGGTGCACACCACAGCCCATTTGCATTGAGAAGACAATTACAGATTGAACACGTTAAATTCTCCACACGCTTCAGTGTGAACGTGAGCAGAACAACACTGGTTTTATACAGGCTGCTTTTTGATTACAGTATGTGTCTCAGTGTTTGTTGGAGCTCAAGACCACAGTCATTTTCAATAGTGGTTAAATCACAGATAGCTGAAGCAGTTTACCGTGTGGATTGTGATTTGGCTGCCTGTGGTCTTTGTCTCCTCGCCCAGTTTTACCCATTTCAGTGAGGCTGATAAAGGGCTGGTGGTGTGCGCTGTGCGTTCTTTGTCTCGGCCCTGAAGATGCTGACTTCCTCCCTTCTATTTCAGGAGGTCATTAGTGTTGATGAGATTAGAGGTTTATATCTTTAGGTCCAAGTCATAATTCCTAATTTAATCAATGCATTTGAAAATGTTTCCTCTAATAAAATTGTAATGACTTTATGTGATTTGTCATGCTTATCAAAAACACGATTCTAACATTTTCATATTTAGAGGCACTGAGCGTCTGGAGAGGAGTATACATTAGTACATCATTGTTGGGCCAATTTCCTGCCTCTCTGTCTCTCTCTCTCCAGTTAATCAGAGTAACCCAGTCAGAATAATCACAGTGATGTACAGCCAGCGTGGCACTGGAGTCAGGCCTTTGCAAACAATTTAGGATCCTGGGAGAGATCCCTTGTGTGAGCTGGATTGCTTCTCTGCCACCACCTTCATCATTCAGCGGTGTGCTTTGCCTCCATATGAAATAGACTATTAGTGGGCTTATGATAAAGAAGAAAATAACCATCTATAATGTGGAGGTTTGACTGGAGAAATGGCTTTTATGTTGCAAGGGGAATGAGATAAATAACACCCCTCAGTGGGAACTGAATTA
This sequence comes from Thinocorus orbignyianus, assembly GCA_013400375.1. Lineage (NCBI taxonomy): Eukaryota > Metazoa > Chordata > Aves > Ciconiiformes > Thinocoridae > Thinocorus > Thinocorus orbignyianus. The sequence continues at coordinate 542,420 of VXBW01004074.1, read as the reverse complement.
CTAAGGCAAGGCGAGAGCAGCAGTGTTACAGCAGAGCTGGATGTTTGTTCAGAGGCTTTTGAATAAAATTAATCCAAGTGCTTGGTTTTCAGGAATATTCCTGGTGTATGTTTAGGCCTACTGTTTAGTTCAAATTACCCCTGTTTTTAAACAGTCTGCTGTACACATTTAGATTCAGGCAGGTGAGGAAGAAGTAGGGGACGTGAACTTCCTACATGCCTGGTGCATCAGCCTTCTGTTTGAACCCACAGCTGCTGCTGTTTCACGTGCTGCTCCCCCAGCTCGGCTGCTGTGGAGGGAGGCAGGGGTGGAAAGCACATGAATGATTTTGATCTTACAGTAACTAACTGATTAGAATTTGACTGTGTCTGTGGTCAGGAGGGCTGACATCTTTATCAGCTCTCAGGGGCCTGGTTAGTGTCCCAAAAGCAGGGCAGAGGACTTGCAGGGGTGGTCGCAGTCATACTGGTGGGGCCGTTGCTGGGCTGTCTCTCTGCAGTGCCTGGAGAGGGGTGCCAGCTCGCTGGGATTCCCCGTGAGGATAAATTGGGGGTGTTGGTGTTCCTTGCTGCACCCAGGGAGGAAGAACCTAACTGTATGGCAATGCTTCGGATATAAGTGACAAAATCCCCCTGCTGTCTGCCTCTGGCCCTGCACCACTTGCACCTCCTAAGGCAACAGTCCAAAAGCAGCCTGCGGGTGCAAACACCAAGAAGGGGTTTTGTCTTCATTATAGCAGCGTGGCAGCAGCAGCACGGTGGCTGGTGATACGGCAGCGTAACTGGCACATCGCAGTAGGCAGATGGCAGGTCTCACACTGAAAGAGAGGATGTGTAAACGACCAAAGATAGGTTTTAACAGTCTTTTTCAAAGCCAGAAGTTTGTCACTGTACGAGCTTTCAGTCTAAACATCCCAATGAAATTTCAATCCTGAAGTCTACTAGTGGTTTATTAAATAGTTCTGGCAACTGAAAGGGATGCTGTGAATCACTGTGTGTGTGCCTGAGCGCGGGGTGTCTTGGATGTCTCAGGCATTGCTGTTCAGCACAGGCCAGCCAGGCTCTGCTTGCTGCGTCTGCGCTGGGTGCCAGATCCACCCTTGCTGACCGACACTTTGCATTGGGTCTGCAAAGGATGAGCGGTAGGAGAACCAGCCCTAGGAAGTAGTTGTGCACAAAATGCTTGGGTTTGTTGATAGGCTGGGGCAGAATCATTGCTGGTGAAGCAGTGGTATGTTGGGTGTCATTGTGCTGCCTGGCAGCCCTTGGCAGGTCTCTGCCTCACCTGCCTCTGCTGTCACCAGAGGGGTTGGTTCATTTTGGCCTTTGGTCTGAAGGATGGGAATGGCTGATCGCCTTCTGCATCCCCTGTCCTCACCATGCAGATGCCTATGTGGTGCGTACTGCAGCACGTGGGATGGAAAGGTTAGTGGGGACGTGCCTGTGCTCTGCAGACAGCCAAAGAAATCAGGCTGGCTTTTCTTCCATTCTGATCTCTATTCTGTTATTATTATTATTGTTTTTCCTTTGTTTCTGACTGATCCGTTTTTATGGTGAGACTCAGTTAAGAGGAGTATTTCCTGTACAGTGCAAATTGCTATGTGCAAACATGCAATGTAATTCAGATCTATGGAACTATAACATTCTATACGAACAACAGTGCTAGAACTGCATACTGGTAATATCTATTTTCTTTTTTTCAGCCTTTTTAATACTGCAGAGAAATAATTTTCTCGTCTTAGCACCTGACAGGTACAGTGATGTTAGATATTTCAGGAATGAGGAAAGGCTGATAAAAGCAGTCACTGAGAACATGGAAACAAATGATCAGAAAATTAGGCTCAAACCATTAGCTGCTCCCAAAACTAGCTCTAGCCATTAAACTGTTCTCCTTTTATTGACGTCAAAAGAGCAATTCTAGGTAACATTTGTTGAGAAGTAAATGTGATCCCTGGAGAATGGAGATTTCCTTTTTCAGGTGCTCTTTTAATCAGGAAGGTTGGACTGAGCGAGGTGCCAAAAGCTCTTCAGTTTATCCACTTCTGCAGTGAGCTGCCTGTGTCTGAGTTTCACTTCCACACGGTTCTCTGTTTATGACTTTTCTCTTGTATTTATTGTTTCTTCACCCCTTTTGTGCATCGATATTCCTTTTTTTCTTTGACTTGCTCTCTATGACTCATCTCTTAATTTTTGTTTATGTTCCCACTCTGCTTAAGGGCTCCCTATTCACTGTAAGAGTACATTGCAATATGCAACACTTTGTCTCTCTTAACTTCATTATCTGGCTACAAATTAAGCCATGGAATGAGCTTTATTTGTGGGTCCAGAGGAGGTGTTTCCGCAGATGGCCAGCAGCACCAGTGTGGCCTGGCAGTGTATGATGATGGGCCTAGCCAAACTGTGCATGAACTTAGAAGTTCGAGCTGAAGTTGATGGCTAGTTTGAGGCAGACAAGCAAAGTTTATAACTAACTCTTTTGAACCAAACAGAAGGACCTCTGGAAACATCAGGAACAGCAGCTTGGGGGAAAAGAGCTGCAGGTCTCATTTCATGCCAGTGATCCACAATGTAGATCTACATCCTTGGATGTAGACTGAAGAGCCTGTTGATTAAAATAGTCATGAGTTTGATGGTGGTAGCGGGGCCAAATGGGACTTGGGGGAACACCCCTTGGAAGCTGTTGTTAAATGAGTGCTGGTGTGTCAGACCATGTTAGCTTGTTTGAAGCAACTAACAGTTGGAAGAAGTAGAATTAGGCTTCATTAGAGCAACTGCTCTGGAAAATGGGTGTCACACTCCATGGCTCTTCCTTACCACTTCTTCTAGGGAAGCTCACTGCTGAAGGTTTTTTTGAGAGGTGGAAGGTAGTATTCAGCTGTTGCATTTGCTTCCCACCCAAATGCAGGACTGTAGTGCTTTGGCTGGGGGGAAGCTGAGGCAGATGAGTGTGCACCTGTGGGTGATGTACCACTGGTGGAGTTCAAGGCTCCAATTTTGTTGGAGGCCATCTTTTGTCTGATGAGTGAAAAGCTGTTTGGAGTCTCCCGAGTCATGAATCGGGTACACACTGTACTAACATACTGCATTTAGGAGCTATTTGCTTTTACATTCCCCTGCTATTTGAATATTAGAGTTCAGCTAGGTTGTTCCTGATAGTGCAAGCAAGTAAATGGCAGCAAGAGGTATGTTTAGAGGGAAAATACAGCCCTGTGACTTGACTTAGTGGTGCTCAGTCCCTGGTGCTGGCTGAGCAAAGTGTCGCTTGAAACTCTTGCTCTTGGGTATTCCTCTTTTTTTTTTAATTTACATTAGGGAGAAGATAAATCTGTTCAGCAGCATCTGTGCATCACCACTGACATTTTAATTTTCAGTTAAAAGATTTTAATTAAAATTTGACATCATTTGGTATGAAAAATGAGAGTGAATTGAAATTATACATGCAGACTGAACTAACGTCGATTTATGTATTGGTTTCAGAACAGCTCTATCTGATTGATCCAAGTACTGGCAATGTAGGCTGAAAGGGGCTGTGATTGCTCCTTTTGTATAATTCTGCCATTACTCTACTAAGGTAATTATAAGGAAAGAAGTTTTGTATTGGTTTTTCCAGTTTCTCTCTGCTGCAGTTCTTCCTCTCTTGTTCTGCCTCTTTCCCCTTCTGGATGCTGTGTAATCATCCCGGCAAGATATGATGGCTCTCCAGGCTTCAAGGAGATATTTGTGTGGGAGAAAATGCTATTGAAATGGCTCAGAATGTACCATTTTTTTTTTAATTTTCCAGGTTGCAATTGGAAAAAGAGGTGGTGAAATCCCTTCATGGCTTGGTCTCAGGTGTGTGTTGGTGCGTGAGGTGTGCTTGCACAGTTGCACGCCTGTCCTTGTGCCTGTGTGCTTATACCCACGTGTCCTGTCTCAAGCCACCGGACTTAACGCAACTTTATTCTCAGTTCCATATGTTATTTGCAAAGGGAGTATAAACGTGTCCAGGATGTGTATTTAAAAGACGTTTATCTGCCAAACATTGTCTGTATCTCTGCACAGGCTTAAATAGGAAAACAAGAGAAAAGATTTTCCAGGCCTTTTAGTTCCATTCTTCCCTGTAGTATAAACACCTGCATCTTGTAGACTAAGAGATGTTTTCTGTCTCTGAAAATTCTGGTTAAAGTGTGGGTAGCATTTCCTGAGTGAGGCTGTGCAGATGGACTGCTTGTGAACCAGCTTTTACTTTTGCATTGGACCAACTCTCTGCAAAACTGAAATAAATAATTTTTTGTGTCATCATTGTTGAAGCATATAAAAAGTAAATGGCAGAGGTGGTGGGGCATATCAGTGTATCTCTTCTGGTTTTGCATGAACAAGAGTCCTAAAAAAAATAATAATATATTCTACTGAAACATTTAAGTACAAACCCAACATTTGGTATTATCAAAACGGAATCATTTTTACATCTTGCTTAATTATCGTGGACCTTATGCTCAAAGTATATGATTTAGGTTAAGAGGTTTCAGGTCATTTTCTCCTGTCTGCCCTCAGATCATGTTTATGGTTGGAACTGAAAAGGATTGTCTTCAGATATGTAACCTATCTTTTTGAAGACATCTCAAGTAGTCTAGTTGAAAAAGCATTCAGGAATTTTCTGCAGTGTCTTTTGTGCACTTGCAAAGAAATGCCTAATTTTAGTAAGACAACTGTTTGACTTATTTTTATTGCATGCTGATACAATCCTACCATGAAGATGTGATTCACAAAACATGTCGGTTTGATACGGAGTTAGAGCAATCTCTGAAAACAGAAGGGTGGTTTTGTGGCTCAAGATAACAGAGTGTCAGCAGCATTCACGGCTCCTCTGCCCTCTCCTTCCTGCACAACTGTGGGTGAGTCTCTGAGATCAGCAAAGCACTAACATATCTCTCAAGTTTCACTGAACACAGTAGATCTGTGTTTAAACATTTCATTGACTCATCAAGAAGATGTATCATCCGCTCTGTTTCATGCAAAGCAAAGTAACTGAACTTATGCTTAAGTGAATGTTACTCTGGATTCAAATCTGTTGATTCACTGTTGGTATGTGACATCCATACTTGAGCTTTTCAGAAAAGAGAAACCTGCTTCATATTGTGTCTTGTATGTTTTCCTACTTGAACTTTAGAATTCGATCTCAAGCCCTGTGTTTTTAGGGAGCAGAAAAAGAGAAAACTCCCTAAGTTTAGTGTTAAGGTATCCAGAGTGAGGTTGCCACTAGAAGTAAGCTATAAACTCTGGGAGGTAACAGTACAGCTCAGTTAATACTCCAAAAATGTTCTACCCTTCAGTTTTTTGAAGGTTTAGTTACTTTACTTCTTCTACTTCTGCTAACCTTGTTGATTGGTTGCATTTAGACCCCTTCCAAATGTATCCTATCTAATTTAATATTTTGGCTAATTTCTGGGTAGTATGGTTTTTGTAGTGTCATATACTTTCCTAATTATGGAATCACAGAATAATTTGGGTTGGAAGATCCATTGAGTTCCGACCCCCCTGCCGTGGTCAGGGACACCTCTGACTAGACCAAGTTGCTCAAAGCCTCCTCCAGCCTGGCCTTGGAACACTTCCAGGGAAAGGGCATCCACAATTTCTCTGGGCAACCTGCTCCAGCGTCTCACCACTCTCATGGTGAAAAATTTCTTCCTAATATCTAGTCTAAATCTCCCCTCTTTTCATTTAAAACCGCCTCTTATCAGTACTTATCACCCCTCCCCTTATCATTACATTCCCTGGTAAACAGTCCCTCCCCATCTCTTCTGTAGACCCCCTTCAGGTACCTGAAGGCTGCTATAAGGTCTTTGTGAAGCCTTATCTTCTCCAGGCTGAACAACCCTGACTGTTGTATGTGTTTATTCTGGGGCATATTGTTATTGATAGGAGAAAAGTATGTTTCCAGTCAAGGTTTAGGAAGGAACTGAGGACTGAGGTTGGTTTGTGCCAGCCTTTTAACAGCACAACCAAAATCTCTCTATGGTGGTGCACAGCACTTACCAGAGGACCGCACAACCACACTGCATTTGGAGCAGTTAGACCAGTTTTTGCTTTTTCAGATGCTGGCAAATGGTTGCAGGATGAAGCATTCATTTTTTATGAGGGCGATAACACCATTTCGATTTGCTGAGCTACAACAGCGTGCTTTGATCAATAGAGAACACTCAGCAATTACAGAGTATCTGACATGCCTCAATTTACCTAGTAGCTGAAGAACTCATTGACAGATAATTTAATTTGGTTTGGAAAATGAGTTAGAAATTTTCCAAAGCACATGGTTAAAAAAATGTTTGCTGCTTTACTGCATACAAAGAATTGATTATTTTTCTTCTTCCAGTTAATAATGAAAACATTTTCTGAAAAAACCCCAACCTTAATCCATTTTGTTCGTGTATAGGCAGAAGGAGAAAAATATTTTCCATAAGCTTCAATATTGATTCAAAATTGGAAAACAGTAGAGACAAAACCCACTGAAATTAATGAGTTTACTGGCTATGGTAGTTCTAGTAGATTTTATTTTTTTCTGAGCTTTTTCTGTAGATTATCTGATGCTGCTACAGAGTTTTGTATTGTTCTCCTCATTCCAAATATACCTTAAAATACTATAGCCAGAAAATATGATGTAATTAAGAATGGGATTTCCATGAACCTCATATATTGCTGTCCTGGTTTCCAGCAGGGATGGGGTTGATTCTCCCCTGTCTCTATCCAGCACAACTATTCCACCCCATGTGTGCCAGGCCCAGGGGCAGCAGGGAGCTGGCTGGGGAGGGGAGGGGCCACGACCGCGAGTGGGCGTGGCGACGTCATGGCGTAGGCGTATATATGGGCGGGTGGCACCAGGGTGCATCTCAGCGGCGTCAGTGGCGGTCGGTGCGGTGTGGCGTGGCGCGTGGTGCGGTCCGTATTGTACTCGTGTTTGTCTCCTCCATCTGTGTTACTGTTCCCCTGCAATACCTGCTGCTCTGGTGAACAGTTTTTATCTCAGCCCACAAGTCTGCCTTTTCTTTCTCATCCTCTCCACACCGCTGGGGGGCGGAGCCAAGGGACTGCCACGTGGTGCTTTTGTTGCCGCTGAGGCTAAACCGTGACAATTGCTCTTGAGGGCTAGATTCTGCTTTCATTACACCCAGGTAAATAAAGAAAAATTGCTGTGTGTGAACTCAGATAATTTGATCTGATTCAGGCTAATAATAGGATTAGGTCACTCGTATTTTCCTGCTGCTTCCCATACTGAACTACGAGTGAAGCATGTGCATACCATACAGTATATACAAAGACATTGTACAGACTGTTTTCTGTGTTTCCTATAGTTTTGCTTTAAGAAGCATGATGATAGAGTTAGAAACTGCATTGACAAATGATGTATGCCATATGCAGTAAGTAGAGCTGTTGTGCAATTACATAAGGTAATCCAGATGACAAAATCACTATGTTCTGCATCTGAGAGAGGAGACTTAATTAAGAGAGACAAATTCTCCTGGGTACAACAAAGCAGTTTGCTGGATACAGCCCTGATTATGCAGTAGTTCTTTTAAATGCATTACCAAAGTCTTCATTATTATAATTAAACAGATATAAAATATGTCTGCCCTTCATTCCATAAAGCTTTGCTTTAGGGTTAAGACAGGAAATTTCATTAAGAGCTTTGAAACTGAAAACTGACAGACAAAGCAAATGGATTCTATAATTTTAAGAAAACTATATAATTTGCAATTATTGTCCTTTTTAAACTTCCATTACAAAATGGACACATAAAAAAATAGCAAAATGGCACATTTACAATATAATTATTTTCCTGCAGCCACCAGCTAGAAAAAAATGCGGTGTCATCTGTGAAAACAAAGCCAAAAAAGTTGCCTTCTCCTGAGCATCCTGGATTCAGAGCCATCCAGCCTGAGAATGTGTTCCCTGCTCCCCTGGCTGTGGGGCACTTGCTGCTGGTGGCCCCCTGCTGCCAGGGCGCTTCCTTGCCTGCCGTCATTCTCCTTTTCCAAAGTTAGCAAGTCCTGCAGCTAAATGAAGGTGTGTTCTCATACCCTTTAGGTACCTTGGAGCAGCCTATTGAGGGGTATTTGTTGCTCATATGCCCACCTAAAGGAACTAATGGAAAAGAACAGGAAAGAAGAAAAGAGGGAGCTAAGGCTTTTAGAGCAAGAAAAAGGCTTTTCCTTATAATTCAGCTCCCTGTCTGCTTATGTAGAAACTGCACCAACAAACTCAGAACCTGTGTTTCCCTGCTGGGAGGGATTAGCTCTAAACGTCTTGAAATGCTGGAGCGCTGATGTTTAAAATGGACTTGTTGAGATGTTGGATGAACAAATGCACAGGCATACCTCTTTTATGCCTAACAGGATATTAACAAATGAACAGTGTGACCATGGGGACTAAATGTGCGTGTAAGTGTTCGAAAGATTAAAGATTAAAATGAGCAACTGATAAATTGCACAGTTGTTGCTAATCATAATCTATTTTAAACGGCCCATTGAAGGGACTTAGAGTTCTGAGCTGAGTTTTGTTCATGGAACAGTGGTTCCTAAGTGATTAGCAGCAATTTCCTGTGAATACCTTTCCTTCAGGTTTTTTATGCTTCTTGTAAATGACTTCTATCTTTGTTGTGACTCTGTAGTAATATAGAAGGTGTCGTATTCACTTGGCAGGCATGGCTTTTGCTTAATTCTCTGCAGCATAATTATAAGTCACATATTTTGTCCTGGCTTTGGAGCTATAGTGCCACACTCCTGCCGTCATTTGTGCACACTTGCAAAATTAACCATTGCCAGTGTTTAACAGATGGCTGTTAGGTCCTTCTCAAGTGGCTTTGGAGAGCGTGCCTGTTGGCCTTAATGGTAACTGTGCAAGAGGATTAAGGGAAGCTTGTGCTTTAGCAATGGGGTCTGTGACTTTCCATCTTCAAGAAGGCAGATACAAAACTTGGACCTCTCAAAACAACCCCCCCCCCAGACTTCTGGCCCTGCTGCTAAATCCCCCCTTTCCTGCCACGCGTATTACCCCCAGGCAAGGAGTGCTCCTGTGGCTGTCCCTGGGCTCCCGTGGTACCCACCATGGCTGGAGATGTGTGTGCTGTGCAGCAGTGAGGGGTGTGTGTGTGAGCTGGGGTTGTTTGTCCTCAGTGTGGATAAAAGTGGTGACAGCACCCACTCAGAGAAGGTGAGCCTTGACAAATGGGGGCTGTGACAAAGAGGGGTGCCCAGGGGAGCATGGCAGCTGCTGCACTGAGGACCTGTCCTTACGCCGTGTGTGCGACAGTGCCTTTTTGCACTTCCAAACAAGTGGCATAGCAGCAATAGGAGGGAACTAAAGAGCTGTCTTTACAGAGTATGTCAGATTGTCAATCAGACCTTGCTTTCAGGTGCGTATGTGCTCTTGGACAGAAATAAACCCAACTCCACTGCATCCTGGGTGCCAGCCATGGAGTTCTTGCAAGAAAGTTTTACTGTCACTTCAGTCTTTAAACAGAGGGGACGACCCTTTGCTTATCTTTGGAAGAAATATTTAGGCATTGGATGTGTAGGAAGTTAGGTTCTGATTCGCAGTGGAGGAATACTTCTCCTTGTATCCATAGCAATAGACCAAACACCGTAAGAAAGACTGGGATTTAATTCCTATCCTGGCATTCTCTTCAGAGATGTTAAGAAGCTTCTGCCCAGCACCCTTGCTTTTGTGATTCCCCCTCTAACGCACCTGGCTCCCACCAGGTGCGGCAGGGACGGATCAGCCATCTGGTGCAGATGTAGGTTCTTGTAGCAGCTGGAGAGATGCTGCAACACTCAAGGATAAAACCCGGGTTACCTTCACGTGTCTCACCACAACAGGTGACCTCCTGTTTAATAAAACCTCCTGTTTAATACAACAACATCTGCAATATTGAACAGTAGTGCAGTTGTTCCAAGTTCATGCTGTTTGGCTGAAAGCCTGGAAGAGTTTATACATGAAACCAGAAACAAGAAACTAGTGCTCACTAGTGGCAACAGCTCAGCTGGTAGTGCAGGATGGAGGGATGGTGGTGCATCCCCTTGCAGTGCAGCATGGCCCAGTGCTGGGAAGGATGGAGACCCTGACAGAGACTGCCTTGTTTCTAAAGATACTGAGATTTGTGTTTCAGAAACATTCTTGAGTCTTACGTAAATTGTGAGTCCTAATCCAGTGCAACCAGTGTTTGCTTATGGGTCTTCCCAGGGTCATGAGCAGAACTAGAAACTAGGGGGATTTCCACTTTTCTGGTAGCAGGCCCAATATTATTTTCTTGCTCAATGTTTTCTAAACGTTACAAGCATACAAACTATTGGAGATTTCAGGTATTATTTTCTTATCATAAAGAACTAAGTTATGTTGCAGTTACTGTATAATTGTACTGTAGTTAGTTGTTTTTTTTTAATACCCCTACTGCCACTAATTTATAATGTTTAAATATTAGCTGGATGGAAGTGATTACGCCAGGTTGGTGATATACTTAAACAGTAAAAATACATGTGCTGTGTGAGACCCAAGGGACCATAATATTCAGGCATGCAGCTAATTTACTTAGAGAAAAAGGAGTTATAATTATTTAGCAAAATCTATGGCCAGAGTAAAACTACATTACAATTGCCGTCCAGCGTTCATTTAAAAAAAAAAAAAAAAAGGCTGATATTTCTCTCCCCAAGACTCGAGTTCCTGGAAGCAGGCATGCTTTGCCCTTGAAGGTGGATAGTTTTGAAGAAATGTGATAAAAATTGTAACACATCACCACAGCAAATCAGTTATTCTTTAAATAAAGTGAATGTTTATGATTCTGCAGTTTGTTGTGAAGGCTTATCAAAGCACTTGTAGCCTGCATCATTTACTCCTGATTTTGATGAGTAATGCAAATATTCAGTGTCTGCATTGGTAAAAACTTGGAATACGCCTACTTACTGGATTCACATAATGTGATTTAATGAGGCTACCACAGCTGTCTCTTGAATACTTAGTTCCTTTGTGTTATTGGAAAATCTGGGTTTTGCTTTTAAGGGAAGTGTTTAATTTGTTATACTGTTGCTAAGTAAACCATCAAAATCATTGCTTCACTTGTATGTTGGTTTTAGCCCTGTCAAGTCCTCTGTCAGCGTAGTGGTATGTTTCATGGGTTTACACTGTCTGCTCTTGTACCAGCAGGCATAATTTATACCTACAACCTAGCTTTTCAGCCTAAGGATGCTGAAGATGAATATATTGTATACACTGTGCACATAGTTGCAAAGCTGAAAAACTGTAGAGGGGAGTAAAATACTTAAGAAATGTTTGTATTTGTGTATATGTACACCTTGATAGCTGTATGTATGCTTTGGGGAAGAGCAATCAGAAAGTTTTCCGTAGGCCTGTTTTTGGGGTGAAGCTTGTTGACAAGGGATAGTAAAGCACAAATGGGACAATTCAAGCCTGTGGGTGTCCCACGTATGTGGGGAGGTGGACTGCATACCCACCCAGGCTGGGCAAGCTGGGGAGTGCTAGGACTGCTGCAGGGTTCTGTCCTATGGGTTCCTGTGGAGGTGGTGCCTGTACCCTCACAGAGAGCCTGCACACCAGCTGTACAAACTCCTATACCTCAAGGACATGTTTCTAAATTGATAAACAATGTCCTCGGAGGAGCTAATGCATTTGTCAGGTATGCTGAAAGTTGATTTTTGCTCTCACAGAAGCGAGAAAGTTGGGAACTTTAGACAGCACACTTGAGGCACAATTTCACCCCCATATGCGTTATAGACAAGTGAAAAGAAGGATACTCGCTTGCCCACGTAGTTCATAATTGGCTTTATGCATTTTATCTCAACCTATTTAATAGTTCAATTATGAACTACAACCAGAATATTAAAAAATATTATAGTTAAAACAGTTTGATTACTTTATTCTATTGATTTCTGGAACCTCATTGTTAAATTTAAGGGTTGGAGTTGGTCTAAATCAGCATAAATGTGATTAATGAAGAAATAATTTAAGTTGATTAAAAGGGGCTTAAAATAATGTGATCAGACTGTGGAGATTTGGGTGTCTTATTGGATTACATGTTTTATTCCTGGAGAATTGTTGTAAGATTCACAATGAAATTAAATTGGTCATCCTATTTTGGACTCCCGGTGCCTCATAATCTCCAGCGCCCTGATATCAGGCAGCATAGTCACGTCTGACAGATTTTTTTGAAAAGTATGGTATTGAATATTTGAGCTAATAACTAAATAATGAGTCCAGAAGATACTACTGATATCTAGTCTGCTCTCCATTATATAGGACTTAAATGAAATCATGTTTGATATCATGTGGCGCCCTTTTGGAAGGAGTCTTACGCTGATGAATGCCTTTTTAGTGATGGGGACTCTCCTGCTATCCTTGTTAGTTGTGACCTGTATCAGCTATCCTCGCTGTGGGTTTTGGGATTTTTTTTTTTTTTTTGTTGGATTTTGGTTTTGTGGGCTTTTTTAAGTCTTAATTTTCCTTTGAATGTGTCAGCTTCTAGTTATTGAAAAGGTATATCCCATGACAGTACTGATCTTTATGTAATCATCTATAAACTGTGACAATGTCAGTCTACATCTTGAGTTTCTGCGGGTCAATATAGAAACTTAATTTGAAGGGCTTCTAAGAATATGTTGACTGACAATTTCATTAATTACTGAGTTGGAACATTCATAATAAAAGTGCTCAGATGTGCCTTTATTTTAGGGCATAAGAAGCATCCTTTAAAGTTATTTCATATATTAATTTGGCTTCTGCAATTACTTGTGACCAGACAAATATCTCTATTGAACTAGAAGAATCTGTAATCTCTTACTCTAATGGGTTTTGTAAAATCTTCCTGATTCTTACGGCTTTTCTGAACTCTCTTCTGTTTTCCAGGTAATTTCTAAACTAAGAATATGGCATGATGGACAAGTATGAAGCTATTAGAACTTCACTGTCATTAATGGATATTATTTTTATACAACTAATCATGACATTGCAAACTTTTTGTTACATTCTGTACTGATCATCTGTGATGATGAAGTTGAGGGATTTTTTTCTAAAATTATTGTTTCCTGGATCACAGTGCCATGAATACGGTCTGCCCCTTGTGTTTCTAGATTTATGACCTCACATTTTGGTCCTTATTTTATGCATTGCTTGTCAAGCAGTCGTTTGACTTTTGATCGCTAAGCCATATTCTTTGCTATTCATAGCTGTTCAAACCTTGGCTTTGTATCTTCTCCAGACTCCGTGTATATTGATTTTGAGCTTTCTTCCAGGTCACTCTAAAAATGCTTAATAGCATTGGGCTAAGAACAGGTCCCTGCAGGATCCTATTTGAAGCATATCTACATGACGAGCATTTCACATTTACTGTTGCATTTGAGACACATCATTTATCTCATGTTTGATCCATTTAGTGTTTTCTAAGTTTATTTTTATTGTTATATCTTCTTAATCAAAATGTCATTCAGTGCCAAGTCAAATGCATTGCAGAAACCATAATATATTAGAGTCCAAGTATATTACAATGACTTTATTATGTGTATTAACTGAACTTTTAATCTCATAAAAGAGATACCAGATTAGTCTGACAAGCGCTGTTTTCCATAATGTTGGAAACAGTTAATGCTAATCATCTTTTTATTTTTTCTTAATCAAATCTTTTTTCAGCTTTCCATTATTTTGCCAATGAAAAATATCCACTTGCAGATATGCTGCAAATCCAACATTCAGAGGTGCAATGAAGGGGTGTATCAGCTAGGCTCATTTTTCCTTAGCCAGGTCTTTTTAAACTCATTGGGGTTTTCCTCCAGAGTTACTACTAGAGTTCTCTTACTGTCATTTAGTGAATAAATATTCCTTTGTACTATTAACAACACTGGTGTTTCTGCTCAGGGATGGACTGCTTGGATTCAGTCTTTTCCTAATATTTTCAAATGAACTGTCTGGATCTTCTCTGCTATCATTGCCACTTGCCACCAAACCCTTTTCTTGCTTTTATCAGCTCCTCTGGTTGCTGCTTCCTCCTTTATCCATTTTCTTCCTTTGTTAATACTTTATAACCCACACAAACAACTGTGCTTATTTTCAGTGTATAATTTATTGCTTCCTTGTAGCTCTTTTTCTTCCCTTCTTAAGAAACGTTTTTAACCAGTGTAACCTTCTTTCTGGCTTGTCTGGCTTAGGTATTGTTTTCCATTGATTAATTTAAGAAAGTTTAGTTGATTTACCTACAGGTCATCCTCTTCTGTTGGGTTTTAAGAAGGACTTCTCACAGATGCAAAAGGAGTCTCTTGAAAATATAATTTAAAAAATCTTTCAAGTTCAGCTAGGTCAGAATCTTGCAATTACCTCTCAGTGGAAGTCTTTTCTGTTGGTTTTATTTGATTTGGTGTTTTGTTTAACTTTTTTTCCCCTCTGAACAAGAGAAGGTCTTGCTGTGGTTTAACATCCGTGTCTGAATAACTAATTGCTTCAAAATACTTAAAGCATATGTTGTTTTGAAAAGATGCACAGAAAAACAAAATCATTGCAGGTAAAAGCCTGCGCATAGTGCGTTGTGTTCACATCTGGATTTTTTTGTGTTGCAGGATGTACTGCATGATGATGTTCTCCCAGGTGACATGGAAATTAAAAGCCTGTTTTTTATATTTTCAAAGGCTTCAAGCCCTGCAGGTTCCTTCTGGTGTGACTGCTTGCACTCTGAGCGCCATGGATCATCGGCTTTACTGCCGCAGTTTATTCTGCCTGTGTCTCCAGCCAGGGGCTCCCAGGAGCGCAGACTCTGCAATCACACTGGGACTTGGGCACTTGAAGCAAGGTGGCTCTGGCAGCATGCATAGCTGGGGCAGGTATCTCCATGTTAGCTCACAGGTGTAGGTGTGATTGCACCCACCCCTGTTGTACTGAAGCAGCTTCTAAATCTTGTTCCAAGTAGAGACAGTGGGAAGTTGCTCCAGTCCCTGTGTTTTGGAAGGACATTGTGGCAGTGTCCTCTGCTCTTGCTGCAGAGCTGTCATATCTCAGTCCAGTAAAAGAGATCTATATTAACACTGTGCTGAGATGTGCAGATACTGCAGAGCTCGTTTTCCTGTTCCCTGAGGCCATGGCAGCCCTTATGTCAGGGTAATGCTGTAGCTCTCAGTGAGCCTGCACAGTGTTTGCTAGCAGTATTTTAGACTCCTCTGGGTCATGGTGGTCAGAGCTGTCGGGAAGATGCTGAAATACAGGATCTTTGATATTTCCCCGTTCTTGATCTTGGATCTTCTTCAGTGTTTCTGCTGCAAGTTCAGGCTGGTTACATGGCCTGTGCATTTGCAATTCCTTGGCTCCATGTCCGTGTAGAATGGAAGTATATTTTTTAAATGCAAGGGATGTGTATTTCAAAATACAGTATTTATTATGCCTGCAGAAAGAATAACCCAGCTGCTTGTTTAGGTTACACAGGGGCACTAATGAATGGGATTCATGTTCTTTGCAGTGCAGCCCTGTGAATCTGTCACCAAAATAACTCTTGCTAAACTTTAGGTAATGTCTCCACATTCAGTTTTACAAATACATCTCAGAACAGGGCTCCCTCTCTCGTGGGCCTTGTTAAATGACATTGCCTTAGCAGTGGCCAGCAGCATGGCTTCCCATCTGTCCCTTCTGTGGGGTGTATGGCCATTTTCTTCAGGTGTAGCTCTTTCTGCTGAGATCCAGGTTTTGGTCAGTACAAGGCCTCATCACTACAGTCACCTCTGTAAACCTGAAATCAATCTAGAAGTTTTAAGTAGGTGTAAATGGGGGAAGTTCTTGTTGCCTGAAATCTACTGATTACTGTTGGTAGTGGCTTGTCTCCAGATCAGATTTAGAGCAAGCAGAGACACTCTTTTGCTGTGCCACCTAGTAAGAGTGGTCATCAGCTCAAATATTCAAAACAGATACTTAATAAGGATCCCTGGTTTGGTTACTCATCTCTCCTTCCTGGTCAGAGACCACACTGATCTATTGGACCCAAGTGCAGCCTGCTCAGTATGGCTTACTTATGAGCACACGGGGGCTGGTAGGATCTGTGTCTCTTTGCATGGAGGTGGGAGCTCTGGAAGGCAGGTCTGTGATAGCTATGGGGTTAGCTGTTTTAAGTAGACACCCCTTTTATTTTTTGCCTCAGATGCATTCAAAGGGAAATCTGTAAAAGAATGAGGGTTTGCATGATGAAGCTCTCCTGGGAACACTGTGACTGACATCTCATTTTCTCAGGGCTTGCTGCTACTGCTTCTGCTTGGAGACAAGAGCTGTCTTTCTCAGGTTTATATTCCCTTAGAGCATGGGGATATATTCAATCCATGTCCAAGGTGCTCTTGGAGATTCATAAGTATTACAGCCTGTGAGCAACCCAAGTACTTGAAAATAGCCGAGCAACTGGGAGTGTCAGTGTTTGGAGACATGTTCAGTGGGCTGTGTCAGCCTCTTCCAAACTAAAAACCTCCTGGCAGCTGAAGTAGATCTGGCACTTGGGGTGTCATAAGTGAAGGTGTTGTTGCACAGGGAGAATAAAGAGGATTCATGGAAAATACTCTTCATCAGATGGGGTCTTCCACGGGGTTATACAGAGGCATTGTGTGTATGTATTGAAGTGTCATACAGGAATTTATTTCTTACTGTATATTGTTGCTTAATACATAAAAGGTTAGATACTTGCACCTTTATTTAAGGGATATCCTTGTGGAAACTAGTTGGATGATGAAGTGTAAAGCGAAAACTTCAGGAACAGTTATGGCAGAAGGAGAGGTGAAGTGGTAGTCTCATTACAAGCATTGAATGGTTATTCATATTCTCGTGCTCTTGGAAGCTTCTTGTCTTTGGCTTCATGGTCCTAATTATAGAAGCAAGTTGAAGTAGTAACTTTAATTTTGTACCGTGCCAGAAAATAAACCCTTCTTGCATTGCGTGAATTTAATTTCCAAAAATTGTTTCCAGATGGAGTCTTTATGTGGTGTTGCTTTTTTCTTTTGCTCTCATTTGTCATGTAAAACAGCAAAGGTAAATTTTCTTCAAGGTAAAATTGAATAAATTTGGCAAGGCTAGTGTTTTACAAAAGAAAAGAAAGAAGCAAGCACACAACAAAGCATTCCTTGAACAGCAAATCGTTTTTGTTCAGAAATTTTTCTCAAAGATCTCCTCCAGATGTTCTTCTCCATCTGCCTCTCTCTAGCCTACAGTCCAGTATTTGAAAAGGATTTTTAGTAATGAGGGAAAGAGGAAAGAAGACAAGCCATTATAATCTTGCCTCCTGTTGAACTTCTCCAGAGAGGACTACTCGGCATCCAAGAATAGTTAAGCTATTGTATTCTCTCTGTTTTCCTGCCCCCAGGGTGCCCATTTTGCAGGGTGACATTTCCTCCCCTTTTGATGAGAAACTCCCTGTAAAGTTATGTTTATATGTCTTGGTGACAGTCCTCTGTCCATACCCAGTAATCATGGTGAGTTTAGAAAAGCCCACTGTAAATGCTGATGCTGCTGTTCTGTGTGACACTGTTCTTTCCTTTGCATCTGAGATCCCTTGGTGTCATTGCTTTGTCATGAGTGATGTTTGTGCTTAGGTTTCTGCTTGGAGCTTAAGCTCAGGCTAAACTGCTAGCTAGTGATAACTGGGCTGGATTTTCAGATATGCTGGCATGACTATTTTGGTGCTTGGAAAATTGTTGGACACTGTGTTCTGAAGCTATTTCTCATGTATCTGTCCGTGTTGTATTTTTGGTCTGCCTTAAATTTTCTGTTTATTCCATTACGTGTGTATCTTAGCCTTTAAGAGTGCATGTGTGAAACTTTGGATCCAGTCTTTATTCCACATGTGCTCAAATCCCTAAATTAGCAGGAATTTTGCCTTGAAGAGGCTACCGAGGTTGATCCTGCAGCATTAACATCTGCTCTCGCAATCTGTTGAGCTGTGCAGTTAGCCTAAGCGCGACTGGCAGCTGCCTGCGCCAGTGATGAGGTTGGTTGGTTGTACAGCCCCTGTGCAAAGGTGCTTTGCGTCATGAGTTGTCAGCATGGATGAATTTTGAGTAGGTAACTTTATCTTTGTTGTCCTGTCAGTTGCCACAGTGTATATCTGATACGTAAACACTACAGGCCTTGCCAAGAAAGATTAGAGGGAGTTCAGCTCATTAATTTGTTGTGGTAGAGGAGGCTGTGAGGAGAACCGATAAAATCTGCAAAAATGGGCAGTCCCGGGATGCTCTCTGGGGATGGCTAGAACATGTGTGTGATCCACAGAAGAAATCTTTATGTCCAGTAATGAATACCAGTTTCCACTGATCATTGCTACCTGTAGTAACCATGTGCTGGTACTGTGGGTTCAAGCTTTGAGTTGCATCCCTGATCAGGTAGACTAAGCCTCACACTCACTTGATATCTGGTTGCAGCCCTGGCTTCAACATTGTCTTTCTATGTTCTCATGAATAGTTTATATAAACCTTCTGTCTCTGACTTCATTATAGAAAAATTACACCGTCATTTGTCAAGCCACTGCTTGGTGCTTTGAGTGCCACTAGTGACTTCTTTCTTTAATGCTTAAAGGTACTTTTTCCCACCACAAGTACTGTAAAGCTTTAAGATTTTGGGGGACTGGGATTCAGTCTGTGTAAAACTGAAATGTCTAGAAGCATCCCAAAAAAATCTCACACCGTAGAGCTAATTAGTTTTTAACGAAAAAAATAATCAGTTAATCAGTTGGCCAATTAAGTGGATCATGTGGAGTTTCCAGAGCAGATAGCTTTTAGGATGCACCATTTATCATAGTCTATTTGTGAGGACAGACTTAGCTGTCTGTTATTGATGTCTTAGTGTTAGGTTCATGGGAAATAGCAAAGATCAGAATAAAGCTTCTCTTTCAGCAACGGTAATACGCACTGATGAAAATGTGAATTGGGTTTTTGGGAAATGGCTCTTAACCACACTTAACAAGTTTAACTCTCAGCATCATTACTGAATTTCACATCCTTTCACAGAAACCCTGCAGCTCTTTATGGGCTTTTGGTGTCTTCATTTAAATGATGATTTTTGCCCTTTTCATCCTCCTGAACAGAATCATGGAATCCTGGAAGGGCCTTTAGAAAACCCTTCAGGTAACTTAATTTCAGAAAAATAATAATTAATGAACTTGACTTCTGTGTGCATGATTGCCATACAGTTCTTATTACTGCCCTGTTTCTTAACTTCAGCTGGACAATTTATGTCCTATAGTTTTGACAAAGGGGGTGAGATGAGGTGGAGAGCATGTTTATTCATGTTTGTTTTTTTTTTTTTAATCCCACATATTTATTTCTGTTAGCTCTTTGATTTAAACAGCAGAAGATTGACTGGTCAAAGGTCTGGCTGAATGGGGTGGAGTTTTCCCACAACTGCTGATGGCTTACTGATCCTACTGTTTACTTATGCAGTCCCTCTGACGAGGGTGATGTGTTCAACAGGAGAGCTTCTACTATTTTGGGAGTGTGCTTGGGCTGGAGCTCTGGATCTCTCCTTCAGAAGCCTTTAGAAAACAGTTGTTTGCAATGACAGGATGCAGTGAAGGCAGCAATCAGTGATGTCTCCTTGTTGTTAATTTATCTCAGAGCAGCTGTGTGTACGCTGAAGGCTAAGCACATGTGAAGTCGTCTTGTGGTTAAGGTCTTGAGATATTTTTGCATAATAGACATTATGCAGGGTCAGGAGCAGGAGATGGAGTCAGCCAGTTAGGTCACCTTATGGAGGTGTCCAAAGCACTGTAGGAACCCACAGCTGGAGTCACTTTGAAAGAAGTGTTTTCTCATATAAGTAGGGATTTTCTTTTTCTGTGTGTACGTTGCAGACAAACTGGTTGTGTTTATTTCCAGTAACAGTGTTTTGCATGAAGATAGGTTATCTCTGGTAGAGAAGCCCTTAGAGTGGAAAAATCTACAAATTAGTTGCTTGTTTTCACACTGATGTAGATTTCTTCGCAAATGTCATCCTTTCCTTTTTTTGTTGTCTCAATAAATTCCGTGTCATCAGTACACATGGGTGAGGATAAATGGCAGTCCTAGGGCGGTTACTGAATGGTAAGATCAATTTTGATGGACTTAGCTTCTTGGAGAAAGATAGACTTTTCACGTCCAAGACTCAGGGCTGCATCTCATTGTTCTTTGGTTAATGGAGGTGAACAAGTGCTTTTGTGTGGCTGAATACTGTAGAAAGGTTTATTGATAATTTGCAGTGTGAATGTTTTTGGCAGGTAGCGCAAGAGAGTAGGCTTGCTATTTATTCACCTAAGATGTTGGCAATGTCAATACTCAAATCTTGTTAATTTTAGGCAATTAGTCCATGGATTAGATTTGAATTTGATTCAGTTGATTAAAAGATATGGGGTAGTCTTACTCAGAGATGAAGAACTACTGTTGTACACTTTGGATGTTCCTTACGTACCACCGTGTACAAAACTGGAAGTATCCATCAAAAGTAAAATCAGGGAAAGAGGACACATAGAATAATCTAATTTCCTCCAGGTGTCTGAGAGACTAAGACTGAATGTTAAAAGGCAGCTCATGTTGATTTTCCACAAGGCCAATTAGTTTTATTCCCACCTGAATACCCCCAAAAGAGCTGATTAATTCCATGGCTTATTTTCATCAAAAAGCATGGGTATTTTGGAACTAAAAATAAATGGTTTAGTGGCTTTATTTTTCTGCAGAAAAAATATAGTTACATAAAAATTCCATCCTCTGTACCAAAGACAGAATGGCTAGACCTGTAGCTAAATCAGTTATGCTGCTCTGATGAATTTTCCAGGTCTGGCCCTTGAGGAACTACTCTCCACCAAGGAGTGATCACTGCAGATTCAAAGACCATTAATACATCTTCCTATATGAGAAAAATAATCTTAATTACTCGTCAATTTTAGATCAAAGTATTGCTCCTGTAAACCTAAAGAAATAAGAAACAAAAGGGCTGTTCTAGAACCTGCAAGGCAGTTGGCCACATTTGTTGATATTCATTATCTCGAATTCTATTGCTTGAAGATTTTCATGACCATAGCTGTGTATTGAAACACAGTATGTTGATGTGGGAACAGAATATATTAGCAGAAAATTGTAATTAAAAAAGTAGCTGACCCAAGATACTCGCTTCATTGACTTTCTGCTTTTTTAAAACCAGTTCTCATAATAACTACTACAGTAAATGGCTAGAGTAATACTTCTTGTCAGTAGAAGTCGCTGTATCAGTTTAATGAGAAATCATTAGCATAAGAAGTTCAGAGATTTTGATTTTGTTCACAGCAGATCCATTGATAAATGTTTAAATCCTCTTTTTGGGGGGCTGGGGTTTTGGAAATATTTTGGATGTTACTGAATGAAGCGAGTGAATGACAATAGCAATTTTGTAGAAATATTTGTGCTTACTAATTTGCTGAAAGTACTATACAAACATGCAAACAATGCGTGGAGGTGTTTGTATAGGCACCAAGGCTGATACTCTGTGGCTGGGAGAGCTACATGGGGTCCTGCTTTGGGAATGGGTGGAGTGAAACAGCAGCAGAACAGTGACAGGTGAATGGAGGGCACTGCTAGAGTGGGGGTTACATTTAGGATTTGAAGGGGAGTATGACTTGACAGAGGTTGAATGACACAGCAGATAAATGGGGTCTGGAGGGAGCTATCTTCTAGGGTAGGGGAGGGTAGTCCAGGCTGGAAACAGTTTGGGAGTGAAGATTTTTGGTGTCTCAAAGCACATCCCCTGGGGCTGTTGGGAAGTTTGTCTCTGGTGCACCTTTCATGGCTGAGCCTGAGATGCTCTACCCAGCAGCAACATTTCCTCACCTTAGAACTCCTCTTCTAGTTGAAATCCAGGCAACAAAACTCCCTTCAACAGCAGAAGGCAGAGAACTGGGAAAGTATTGCTGGTAGCTAGGGAAATAGGAGGGAAAGAAATTTTAACAAGTGTTTCACTATGAATTACAACCTTGAATGATGTTTTACAAATATTTTTGGTAGCTGTTGGATAGTTTATATACTAATGGGGTAGATGGAAATCATGCAGAGAAAAAAAAGAATGATTTGCAATTTATAATTACCGTGAAATGTTTTGGATTGATAATATGTGGGAAAAGATTTAAATTTAGTTGCTGCACTAAAATTATGGAAAGCTTTGCAGGCAGCTGGGTTTACATCCAGCAACAAGTAGGTAGTTGATACTGAAAAGACAGTCACACGTGTCTGGCTAAGTGTTTTCTCAAGAGGAGGTAGAATACATGCCCTAAAGAAAAAGACTGGGTTTCTTGCCTGGTCGTCCATTTTCCCACAACGTTTTGTGGTGCTGGTACACAGAAATGACCGGAATAGCTACTTTCCAAAGCAGATGGAGGGACAGGAGAGTGTGAAGTAGGTTAGGGCTGAGCGGAGGGGTACGTGGGGCTCCCATGAGAGCAGCCGTGAGACCTACACAGTTGTGCATGCAGCATTACCTTTTCAGCCTAGCGAGAATGTCCTTTGGCAAAGGACACTAAAAGAAACAAATAAGAAAGCCCAGACTCTCCTGGGTGTGTATCTCAGGGGTCTGACTCATGACAGTTGCCTAGTTTTGTTTTATTTTTGCCTGAGGTGTCCAAGGTTGCAGAAAAGAGACAGAATTGAGGCAGGGCACTCATCTGCTGTCACATGTCCCACAGGCATGCTTACCCTTCTCAGGCTCTCCTCCCACCACTGCTTTAGAGACTTCTGCCCTTTCTCCTCTCACATAGGCTAAGGCTTTTTGTTTCTGCCTTTTTATCCCAAAATTCCTCCTTTATTCAGGATATCTCTTAAATCCTGGTGAGATCCACCCCACTTCTGCTTATGCAGAACTTAACCAGGTGCTGGAGCTTCCCATGAAACCCCTCTTTCCATTATATCTGTTTTGATTATGTATGTGACACAAGCAGATACCAGCTCCCTGTAACCATTGCAAGTTGCTGAGATCTGGAAGGCAGTTTAGTAGCTGCAAAAGTTACTCGAGAAAACTTGATATGTCTAATGCCGCAATCAATCAAGTTGTTGTATGGCTCAGTATATTTTATAGTTCAGTAGGGAACTGAATTGTGGGAAGAGATAATATATTGTGTTTTGAGGTTCAAAAGAACATGAATTGCCTTTACATAAACATATCTTCTCTATTATCTATGTACTTGTGGAATGGCCAAAGAAAACTTACTCTTTTTTTTTTTTTTTTTAATGTAATTATTCTACAGGATCCTTCAAACCAAAAATGTGGAAGAAAGAAAACGGTGTCCTTCAGCAGCATGCCATCAGAGAAGAAAATAAGCAGCGCCAGTGACTGTATCAGCTTTATGCAGGCTGGGTGTGAATTGAAGAAAGTTCGTCCAAATTCTCGGATTTATAACCGTTTTTTTACTCTGGATTCTGACCTACAGGCTCTTCGCTGGGAGCCTTCCAAGAAGGACCTTGAGAAAGCCAAGCTTGATATTTCTGCTATAAAAGAAATTAGACTAGGGAAGAACACAGAAACATTCAGGAATAATGGACTTGCAGACCAGATTTCTGAGGACTGTGCACTGTCGGTAATTCATGGTGAGAACTATGAGTCTCTTGACTTGGTTGCCAATTCAGCTGATGTGGCCAATATTTGGGTATCAGGATTAAGATACTTGGTTTCTCGTAGCAAACAACCCCTGGATTTGATGGAAAGCAGCCATAATACCCCACGGTTTGCCTGGCTAAAAACTGTATTCGATGCAGCAGATGTTGATGGTAATGGCATTATGTTAGAAGATACGTCTGTGGAGCTAATAAAGAAACTAAACCCCACCTTAAAGGAATCAAAGATTAGATTAAAATTTAAAGAAATCCAGAAGAGCAAAGAGAAACTGACAACACGAGTAACAAAAGAGGAATTTTGTGAAGCATTCAGCGAACTTTGCACAAGACCTGAAGTTTATTTCTTGCTTGTGCAGATATCTAAAAACAAAGAGTATCTAGATGCCAATGACCTCATGCTGTTTTTAGAGGCTGAGCAAGGAGTGACCCACATAACAGAAGAAATGTGTTTAGATATTATACGCAGGTATGAGCTTTCTCAGGAAGGGCGGTTGAAAGGTTTTCTTGCAATTGATGGATTTACTCAATACTTGTTGTCTCCAGAATGTGATATTTTTGACCCAGAGCACAAAAAAATTGTCCAAGACATGACACAGCCTTTATCACATTACTACATCAATGCATCCCACAACACATACCTAATAGAAGACCAGCTCAGAGGACCAGCTGATATCAATGGTTATGTCAGAGCTTTGAAAATGAGTTGTCGCAGTATTGAACTAGACGTCTGTGACGGCCCGGATAATGAACCCATTATTTGTAACCGTAACAACATGACATCCCCACTTGCCTTTCGAAGTGTTATTGAGGTAATAAACAAATTGGCCTTCTTTGCTTCAGAATACCCCCTTATTCTCTGCTTGGGGAACCACTGCTCGGTACAACAGCAGAAGGTAGTGGTACAACACATGAAAAGGATCTTTGGAAACAAGCTCTACACTGAGGCACCTTTATCCTCAGAAGTCTACCTCCCGTCACCTGAGAAACTGAAAATGAAGATCATTGTGAAGGGAAAGAAGCTGCCATGTGACCAGGATATATTAGAAGGAGAAGTCACCGATGAAGATGAAGAGGCTGAAATATCACGGAGACTGTCAGAGGATTTCTCAAGGGAACCAAAGCTGATCTGGCTCTGCAGGGAATTGTCTGACTTGGTGTCCCTATGCAAATCTGTCCAATACAAAGACTTTGAGACATCCATGAAAGTTCAAAATTATTGGGAAATGTGCTCCTTCAGTGAGGCAGAAGCCAGTCGGATTGCAAATGAATACCCTGAAGATTTTGTCAACTACAACAAGAGATTTCTGTCCAGGGTGTACCCAAGTGCTATGAGGATAGACTCCAGTAACTTAAATCCTCAAGATTTTTGGAATTGTGGTTGCCAGATAGTGGCAATGAACTATCAGACTCCGGGGCCCATGATGGACCTACACACTGGCTGGTTTCTACAGAACGGAGGATGCGGGTATGTCCTCAGGCCCTCAGTGATGCGTGAGGAAGTGTCTTACTTCAGCGCAAATACCAAGGGCATTGTTCCGGGGGTCTCTCCCCAAGTCCTTCATGTCAAAATAATCAGTGGTCAGAACTTTCCAAAGCCCAAAGGTGCGTGTGCAAAAGGGGATGTCATAGACCCCTATGTCTGCATAGAAATACATGGGATTCCTGCAGACTGCACTGAACAAAGAACTAAAACTGTTCAACAAAACAGTGATAACCCTATTTTTGATGAAAGCTTTGAATTCCAGATCAATCTACCAGAGCTGGCCATGATCCGTTTTGTTGTTTTGGATGATGACTACATTGGGGATGAGTTCATAGGGCAGTACACCATTCCGCTGGAGTGCTTGCAGCCCGGATACAG
Organism: Thinocorus orbignyianus; assembly: GCA_013400375.1. Taxonomy (NCBI): domain Eukaryota; kingdom Metazoa; phylum Chordata; class Aves; order Ciconiiformes; family Thinocoridae; genus Thinocorus; species Thinocorus orbignyianus. Next base: position 516,969 of record VXBW01004074.1, on the reverse strand, counting down.
GCACATACCTCTGCGGTCTTTTGTTGGTGATATCATGGAGCACGTTACCCTCTTTGTTCACATTGCAATAACCAACCGAAGTGGAGGCGGGAAGGCCCAAAAGCGCAGCCTCTCGGTGAGGATCGGAAAGAAAGCAAGGGAGTACACCATGCTGAGGAACACTGGTCTCAAGACTATCGATGACATCTTTAAGCTGGCAGTGCATCCACTACGAGAGGCTACTGATATGAGAGAGAATATGCAGGTATGACACTTTCGTCACGTGCATTGGTATGTCCTGAATGTGGAAGTGAAGGTCCCACTGTGAGCTGCTGGTAGGGCGAGCTTGCTGAAGCTGGTGAAGCTTCAGACCTGCAGCTGTTGCCAACCTTTAACTGGACTTCAGAGAGCTGATAGTTAGAGGTGGTAACTAACAAACAACTGTGGGATTAGCCAGAAATGTTTTAAAAGTCAATATGCCCTCTCCAAACACATGCTTTAGTGGTTGTTTTTGTGTAAGAACGCAGAATATTTGTGCCCCCAGGCCTCAAAAACTTAATTTCCTCACTCATCCTGGAAAACATCAGCAAGTTTTTGTTTTGCTAACTGAGTGAGGGTTATGCTTTTAATTTTCTTGTCCGGGTGAGTGTAAGAAACAGTTGGTGGATACGTCATTAAGGTCTTGTCTACACTAGAGAAACCCACTGTGCAAAGAGCAGCAGGTTTCCCCTGAGCGTGTGTTGCCACCGTTTGCCCAAGGGCTGCAGATGTTCCATGTAGTCAATGAATGCCACTTGGCTTGCAATTTCCTCTGTGCTAAATAGCTGTGTTGTCTTGGCTGGCTGCAGGCCAGCACAGACACCGGTGCCTTGCCTTGCCTCAGGGGTCTCCTGGCACCGTGTCTGCCCACCTATGCTGCCCTGCCAGCAGCCAGAGCCAGCTGGGACCAGGAGGAGTTGAGGACCAGCTGCACAGCACCATCAGGACTGCCTGGGTTAGACCTCTGTGGTCAGCAGGATGTGAAGCGGCAGCAAGGCCAAATAAGAACCAGACTGCCCAGTGCTCTCCTCTGTGTCGGGGGAGACTGCAGGTTCAGAAAGGGACAGTTCAATTTGGAGGTCCAGGCGCTGCCTAGAAACAAAACTGAATAGTATTAAACAATCAGTTTTCTTTAATAAATAGCTGAAATCACCCATAACTGTCTCCTTGGTAAAGATACAGAAACAATTCATTCTCTTTCTTGAAAACAAGAGGAAAACACATAGCACTCAATTGACCCCACTCTTCTGGACAGAGTCTAAAGCAAATTAAATGTTGGCAGCTGGAAAAGTTTACAAAATGACATAAGTTTTAAATCACTCCCAAAGGAACAGTGTAAGCATATTTTTAAGAATGGGAAACTCTTCCCAGCCTTTTCTTTCCTGCAGGCCTTGAAAGTAACTGCGTTGAACCACTGACTCCATCTTCTGTTTAGGTCAGGCTTATATATGTGAACTATATAAGAAAATACTCTAAATCTGGCTTAGAAAAAGCGTTGATGTGCCTTACAAAAGAAGTTTCAGCACAAGGTCTCGTTCTGGGGAATGCTTTGCAAAATCACTGTGATTAGATTCAACTGCGTGCCAATATATTTATTTGATTAATGAGAAAAACCTCTATTAACCAGCTGGGCATTTTCTGGTGACTGTGATTTCAGCAAGATGTCTATAGGAGCATTTATAAGGTATTGGTTGTTTTGATACTCTCTTGTTTAGACTTTGTGCATCTTGGTCACTTGCGATATGACTCAAGAAGCTAAATGATGAGGGCATGTCAGCCGTACATCCATTGACTTGATAAATAAATAAATCCTGGCATGTTAGTTTAGTTTGACCAGTATATCCAGTATTGATTTTCTCATGTGTGACCTATGAAAGGGAATGAGTGTTTGTGTTTCTTTATGATGTGGTAATGCAAGGCTGAAAATAAAGTGTTTTTTTCCTCTTGCCTTTCCCATGGGAAATCTGAGGTCTGTTGAACTCGTTCTTGCTGGAGGATGATAATGACGGAGAACAAGGTGATTACAGCATCAAAAGTAATTGGAGTCTGAACAGTCGGGAAGAGAAATTGCATTTTAGGCTGATGGTTTAATATGCTGGGGACCAGAGCTTGTCCCCATCAGGGCTGGATTTGCAATGCAAAGTAGATGCAGAGCTGGAAGCTGGGATACCTGTGCCTAGGGGAAAGCTGGAGCTGGCTTGGGGAGCTGAGAATGAGGGTGGCCAGGAATTCCTGTGTGCACCAGCACTCCAGGGACTCCAGGGGTAGGGGGCTAGCACTGCCCCACATCAGGGGAGAGAGGCAGGCAAGAGGCACTGAGTGGCAAGCGGCAATGTCTGCTCACGTACTTCTTTTCCTTCCCCTAGAATGCCATGGTGTCCGTCAAGGAGCTGTGTGGGCTGCCGCCCATCACGAGCCTGAAGCAGTGCATCCTGACCCTGTCCTCAAGGCTCGTAAACAGCGACAATGCACCTTCTGTTACCCTCTGCATGAAGGATGCATTTCCATACCTAGAGCCTCTGGGGACCATGCCTGATGTGCAGAAAAAGGTTCTGGCAGCATATGACCTGGTAAGCACCTACCTCTGCCTTTCCTCACCGTCGTGAATGTGACAGGTGACGCCTGCTGGCTTTCACACACCCAAACATTTCAGTTAAATGAATGAGGATCTTCAAATGACTTAGGTTATCCAAAATTGTCCTTTAATCACTGGAGTCATTGCACTGCTCTTTTTGTTGTTTGGTGGCTTTTCTTGGTGTTTGGTTTGTTGTTGTTGTTGTTGTGGTTTTGGTTTTTTGGGTTGGTTTTTTTTTTTTTTTCATGGTTGTGACTAGTACAGGTTGGCACTTGAAGAGGGACTTTGTTTACAAAAATAGCAGCAGCAGTTCAGCATGTTCTGGCGGCTCTTACTCGTTGCCCTTGAGAAGTGGCAAGATTTGAGCACTGCCCTTCGCTTTCCTCCCCACGGCAGAGGCCAAGGCCATTAGGCAGGGAGCTGTAGCGTGGGAGTCCCTGGCAAGGCTGAATCGTCCCCTTCCTGATGCCTTTCAACAGTACTGTTAAATCCCTGCCAAACCAAGTCAGTGTTGCTTTTGGGGAGGGCATTGCAAAGTTGGAAGGGAAGTCTTAAAATGCCCATTTTTTTCAAGGAGGAAGGAGAGGGCAGCATGTTAGAGGAACACTTACAAAAACATAGAGAGATGAACTAGAGTAGAGTTATTCCAGGTGAACGCTGCTGCTCAGTCTCGTATGGCATATGTCGCTGCTGTGGGTGACTGAGCAACAGCTGTGTGTGGCTTCCAGCAGGAGAAGTTACTGCCACTTTGTGCTTCTTGGGCTATTGGACTGCCCCATTGCTTCCCGTCCTTGGTAGGTGGTCTGCAGCAACTGGTTGCAAACTATATAGTTTTGAAAATTCTAGCTTAAAAACTGCAGCAACCAGACTAAATCATGATGCATGTTGAGTGGACAGCAGTCATTTCTGCAGCTTATGTTCATGAGGAATAAAAAGGTGAATTAGGGGGATCAGATTGCTTCCAGAGACCCTGAAGTGTTGCAAAGAGTGATTGCAGCTTTGACTGGCTACGCAGTGTGCCAAATGCTTGTCTCCTTTCTGTCTCATTTTTTTTGCCCTTGTGATACACTTTTCAGGAGAAAATCAGCTTGGGGGAAAGAGGGAGACACTGATGTTGATTAGACGAGAAATACTAAAAACACTCGGAACTAACCCTTGGGTTCCTTTCAGTGTAGTTTATATTACTTGAAGGTGATTAAGTTGTGGTAGTAAAATACCAGCTGTAACAATACCAGCGCGAGGATTTGTAAATCCAGTTGATTGCCATATTTTAGATTGGAGTTTTTTTGATAGATCTGTTACATGGTGTGATATCTGTCTGAAAGAGCAAATACCACATAAATAAGAGATTTTTCAGTCTTTGGAGGCCAGCTTAATGGATTTTTACCAAAATGAATGTGTCACCTCTTATCTTTGTAATTACACACCGAACAGTACACAGGGGACGTTTCAAGGCCTCCTTGTGCTTTGGAAACAGTTTTTCAGTTTAAATAGGTGAAAGGCCTCTTTCAGATGAGACAAAAATGCTTGTATAACTGTTTTAAACAATGTTTGCTCTCACATTTGTCTCCGATGGAGGAAGATGTACCTCAAATATCAAGAGGCAGTGCAAGGAGTTTAAAATCGGAGAGTGTGAAAGAAAAGGGAATTGTTCTGTGCCTATGTAAGGATTGGTTTGAGATTGTAATTCTGGTTAATGAGAACATAACACTTTCAATTATTTGTATCCACTTTATCTGGCTCGGACTGTCTCTTTGCTGAAACTATTTGCTTCTGCAAAAGCAAAAACTGGATTTAATAAGTGTTTTTGCTACATTTTGGATATTTGCCTTTTAGGGTAATGCCAGCAGCGGAATATTAAAATCTATTTAACCGTTTCTGTGTTAAAAGAAATGAACTGTCCCTATAGATCTTGATACTTAAAAATACAGTGTGGGGAGGGGTTTGCAGTTGAGAAAGGGCTCTTCCTTGCTATGGTGTTTAAGGTGACAATATAATCCATATTGTATTTCTTTTTAATACTTTTTTTATGTGTGTGTATGCGAATGAGAACACAGATGTTGGTAGAAAGCAATAGAAAATATTTTAACTTTTATTTATTTATTTATATTCAAGATATACAACAGTTCAGCCTTTTAAGTTGTTGATAAACGTGACTTCAAGGAATTTGATGCACAAGTGCTTGCTGCATGTCTTTAATTCCCCAGAAACAACTCTTCACCTCAAAGGACTTTTTTGGGTGATTAGGCCTGAGAGCAATTCTGAATGCACGAAATAAAAAATGTTGATGTTGGCTTCTCTATTGTATGAACGGGCTGTACTTATTTATTCCTTTCATGGTGGAATAGAAAAAAGTTTGGCCCTACCCTAAATCTCAGAGTGGGAAGCTGTGATTGTACGTCTGCCTCACTTGCTGGACTCCACAGCACAGGTAGCATGAGTACTGGGCAAACCCGTCCTCGCCACTTCTGGAAACACCACATACTTCACATTCTTTAAAAAGTCTGCTTTGAAAATAATCTCTGATAAAAACAACTTAATGTGTTGAATTTCCCCTCCCCCTCCCCCGCACTGGAAATTGCCAGCTGAACATACCTTTCTTTATTCTGCAAGGAAAGTAAAAGTGCTGCCTGTGTGTTTAATGGTGCATAGACAGCACTAACAGACCAGGAAAATGGAGGTGCAAATGCTCGGAGACCTGCCACAATGATCTGGAAAACTGTTAGCTGTCTGTTCCCTCCTGCTTTTGGCCTTTGTCAGCCAACAGGGAAGACAAAGACCAATTTGTGCAGTTTGTTTCTTTTTTCCTGGGCAATTAATTTTACCATTGTGTTCCGCATTAAATATTTTCTTTTGAGAGAGGCCTTATTAGCATAAAATGTAATGTGTTTTGTTTAAGGAACCAGGCTGATTTTTCAAGGCTCTATTTTTATATATATATATATTTATGGTGGCATTGCAGTGGTTTAGTGAAACTTGACTGTTACTCTGTCTTGTGGAGGAAGAGGCTTCATTGATGATACTGGGTTTTATGGGAGTTTCTGCAGAGGAGAGCAGGGATTGGGATTTGCTGAAAACAAGAAAATGAGGTGGACCATTGACAATACGCAGAAAGCATTTTTTAAAAGTATGTCAACTACCAGAAATCCAGTTTATAATGGTTTATTTTAATTTACAGCTTTGTTGTTAGCAGAAAGAGTATGATGGATGGATTGTAGTAACATTGCCATTGATTCCCACACATACAACCTAGGATAGCATAGTGTGTTCACTTACTGAGCTGTTCTTCAGACCTTTCCTTTCCCATGAAAGAGGACTCTCTGTCTCCCTCTCTGACTGTATGCTCCCCATCATCAGTGGCCGGGCATGGGAAGAGGCTCACCCAGATGGGCAGCATGTGCCAGTGTGTCTTATAACCTGTCGAATTGATGCTGGTGTTCATTGATCACACCTAAAAAAAGGCAATACTCAATGTAAAGAGAAGAGATAGGGCCCAGCTGCACTGGACAGATGGCTGAATTATTCACTGCAAACAGTTATCCTGTGAAGTTAGGTTTTTATTTTTTTTTTTGATTGACAATTGTTCGGAAACAGATTGTGGTTTCTCTCTCTGCACAATATATTAAAGTGCTGGTGCAAGCATGCATGAACTCAGGGACACTCATGCACTGTTTTTCAGGTATTGGTTCAACATTATTTTTCCTCCAAGATAAATGATTGAATCATTTGCAAATCAAAAGAATAAAAAAGTAATAATGAATGTCCTTGGTTTTACTCAATCTCTTGTCTTGTTGGCATACAGAAACATTTCTAGAAAAATAAAAGAAGCTCCCCAAGTATCTTTACATGGTTTTGAATCATAAAGAACAAAAAGTTTTAAAAGGTTTGAACAGAGAAGCTATTTGTTGTACAAACACATGTTGGCATTAATGTTTTTCTCTGTATTCAAGCCTCTTGAATACAGTGGAAGCCTCTTGAAGCCACAGTAACTGATCTTGTTATTTTTGAGCAGACAGATAAGGAAGGAGAGCTTGTCTGTAGGTACTGTTGGAAGACAGCAAGTTAAGAATGTCTTAGCCAATGCCAACACAGAGGTGGATTGAGGGCTTTTAAGAAAAGAGGTAGTATCCATGACACTGCTGGGGAATAAGCCTACGTATTTAACAGCAGTGTTTTTATTGACACAGGTATCGGACCATGGACACTTGCAGAAGTTTGCTAAGCTGTGCGTGAAGAGGAACTGCTTTTTGTGTTCTTTCAGATTCAGTCTTTTTGTCTGTCTTTTTTTTTCCCCTTGATGTAGTCATGACAGCTCTTTATTCCCAAGGAGAAAGTCCATTTTCCCAGTTTGTGTTAATGCAAAATGGCTAAGTAGATTTCTGTGGGCTTTTCCACTGAAATTCGTATTTCAGCTGGGACAGTCATTCCCAAAGGAAAGTTTTTCACAATTCTCTGAGCAGCTGAGGACAAGGGATATTGCAGAGCAGAGCATCCACTGCCAAGAAAGTGTCATAATGCAGATGTCAAACACAGTCCAGTATATGGACATTGTTTTGAATTTGTATCTGTTTTAAAGAGTTTTCCATCACAAATATAGACTTGGAAAGCAGTTATCCTTTTTTTTTTTTTTTTCTTCTTATAATTCTCTCTGTTATTTACCCACCACTCTCACAGTTTCTCTCTCTGATAGCCATGTGTCCTTTAGTCCCTTCTAAAGTAGGACCTGAAAATGGTCAGATCAGAACTTACAGAATGAAGTTTTGGTTGGGTACTTCAGTTGATCTGTTTTAGCTCAAGCATATTGAGAGTGAATCCTTTCCGCTGTTCTTCCACTGCTCCTTTTTTATAGAGGACTTGTCTTCATATACCAGATGACATCCTGCAACACTCTGACACCATATTTCCCCAGAAATATTTGTAGATAAAAATATGAAATAGGAACTTAAGGTGAATTTTATTCCGTTCCTTCTGCAGTTTGTGTCAAAAATGTATTTCAGATGTTTCCAGCTGATGTCACTGTCCCTGATAACCGTTCCTCTTACTAGGCCGTTGCAGGAAAAGACTCAGATAAAGAAACCTGACTTGGAGCATACTGGGACAGAAACAAGGCAGACTGGTGGCCACTGTTCCTTCCTATGCCCTCACACCACGTGCACATCCTTCTTTCTTTGCAAGACTTGCTGGCACATGATGGATTGCCTGGCTGTTTCTTGTCCCAGTTGTCTACAAGAGATGCTCAGTGCTGAAAAGGGAATCCTATTCAAATTTTCATGATCTCAGTCTGCACTTTAGATGTTTTTCCAAATTGGTTGTATTTTTGTAGTCTTTTTTATTTTTTTTTGGTGGTAGGTTTGGGATTGTTTTTTGTGTGGCTCTGTTGATTTGTTCATTGGGTTGGTTTTCCTTAGCAATAGGGGCATGATACAATATTTGTCACCCAGGCAAAACTCTTCAGGAGACTGGGGCAGTGGCCATGAGGAGGCACCTGAGAGAAAGCTTTTTATTTTTTTTTATTCAATGTTCAGTCAATTTCTGTTCTAAACTTTGGAATATTTATAAGAGGATTCTTTGAACTGTCCCTTTTGTATCATTTATCTTCCCAGCAGGAGCAGTGCTTTAATTTGCCACCAGGAGTTTTTCATGTCTTTTTTTGTCTTTTTTGGTGAGACTCTGCTGCATTAATTTCCTCTCATCTTTTCAGATTGTAGAATAGTTTGTAATAAAAAGAAGAAATTGGTCTCTAGCACAGGAGTTCATTAAAATAAAAAGAAATAACATTTTTTTGTTCAGTTTGTACTGATCTTGTGATTGAACTGACTTTAGTACAGAAAAGAAATAAGGCTACTCATTTCTTTTGATTAAAAATGTGATGTCCTCAGTGTTAAGATATTTTAAATTTCAGTTCAAATTTACTTATCTTTGTAATTAACACTTAATGGGTAGCAAAATAAAGTGTTGTTCTTTTTGCAAAACAGTGGGATTTAAAATTTGATATTGCATGATATATTTAGAGACTTGGGTGAGACAGGTATTTACAGCCCGTGGTCTGTTCCACTTCTTAAGTCTCATATACTGGACAAGAGAGAGCTCCCGGGTTTGTGCGGGCTCTTGCTCCCAATGCTTCTATGAGAAATCGGCATGACTGTAGCAGGGTGCTTCAGGTAGATAAATCAAGTTTAGGCTTCTTGCTTTCAGTATTGCATAAGAATATTTAAATTAAATGAGCTAGCTTAGTTTACAGAAAAAAAACCCCTAACCTATGCAGATGAGGCTTTGTATTCCTCATTCCCATTAGTTTATTAAACGTGACATGTACTTCTGGGATTTGTGCCATGAGCATCTTTTGTCAGTCTGAACAACCCCTTATTCATTTCTTGGGAGAGCATTTCTGGCGCTGCAGCCTCTCCAGGAGGGTTAGCACCTCCAGGACTAGCAAAAATCCTTGTGCCCCTGCTCCCATGGAAACATGGTAGGGGTCCCTGGTGGGAAGAGAAGGGGGTCCTTTGTTGGAGCGAGCATGGAAGGGACTCCATGCCCTCCCTGTAGGTCTCGGCATTTGGGACGCTGAGCCCAGTACTGAAACTAGCAGGATCCCAAATGATGTCAGGTTGTGCGGTAGTTCGTTTCTCCCATTCAACCTTCTTCCCGTCTGCTTTCTCGAATAGGTATACACTGTCAGTCAGCAAGGTAGCTTTTTAAGTCCCTATACTGGAATCAGGTTTTATGTGCTTTCACTATTATTTTTGTCCATTCCACACACACCCTCCCCTTGTTACTTTAAGCTCGGTAAAGTTTATCATCATCTTTCTGACGTGGGAAATGCAAGCTGTCCTGAGCAATTCTGCCAGCTTCAGCAGCTGCTAAGTGTCCTCACTGACTCTAAGCGGACCCAGATACCAACATCCATCATCTAAAGGTTGCTTTTTAGTATATGTTGTTTGGAGGCTAATCCCCTGAAGCTCAGCATTCAGGAATTAACACTCTGGTGGAGCATGAGTTTCCTGAGGGAGTAGGATGTCTCTTGCTTTTTGAGAGGTGCTCACCGAAGCGAGTTGCCATTTGGGAGCTGACAGCAAACAGCAGCCTGATGGGCTCCAGGCAGATGGCTGGGACTTACACAACTGTCCGAGAGTGCTGCTCAGTGTGGGTCTGAGCAGGGTAAAGGTGCATAGAAATTCATGCTGCAAACATCAGAAAGATCACTTCACATTTGAGACAGGCTGGTGGATTTTGAAACGTTACTGGCCAAAATGGGTTTGAAAATCTCAGGATATAGTGTGTTTTATGGGGTTACCTTCCCAGCATAAAATCTCACAGCCCTCCATGTTGTGTCTGCTTCTTGTGTTGGCATCACAAGAAGTAGGTGACATCCCCAAGCAGGGTTTTGAATGTAGTGTCAGCTGGAAAAGCAGGGGACCATTCAGACTGGGAGACCATGGACTCATTTCACAGCCAGTGCCAAAAGAGAAAAAGGGTGTCTAGATACCATGACGCAGGGCTGTGAGTGGGAACTGTTGATGAGCAGAGCCATGGTAGCAAATTCTCCCAGGGGCTGATGGACAAGACAAAGCAGAGGTGTCTATGGCCAACACACTGCATCCCTTGCCAGCACCTCCCACTGTGGCCCAGGAACACTGCCCAAATCACTACCTGTTCTGTGTCCAGGAACATGAAAGGACATGTGGGGTGCCAGTTTGTAGCTGAAGTTCTCACCTGCTCACCTGCTTTTACCTTACATTAATTCCAATAAACAGTTACTAGTTACTTAGCTTTTTAGGTGACCTTTACAGTGTTTACTTAGTAAATATGCCCCAAGGTGTGACGTTGTGCATAAGTGAAAATGTATGAGAAGGAAAGGAAAAGAGAGGAGAGGAGGGTTTTCAGATTAGTTGGTTTTTTTTTTTTGATAGTTCTATCAGTTCTGTTGCCAGGATTTACACAGAATCTTTTCAAGGTCATCTGTTCTGATGTGCTGTAAGAAAAAAAACAAACACCACAAACACAAAAAAAAGCCAAACCAAAGCAAACAAAAAACCCTCCACACCCCGTGCTATAATATTTTTCCTGAATAGCAGTTACTTGCTATTGTACTTTCATCTGCATGAATCAGTCGCTGGTTCTTCAAAGTGAACACCCAGGCTTCGTCCCTGCACTACCCCATCACCATGATCTTTCACTGCAGCGTTACCAAGCAGGATCTCGTGCTTGCTGAAACTGCACACGTTTCATGTTGGGAGCAGAGTCTGGCTTGTCATGGAGCGTTGCTGCACTTAGGTCCTGCATCACAGGTGGTGAAGACACCATAGGATGACCAAAATCATAGGTCATAGTTGGCCCAGGGTGCGTTATTTCTACCTAGTGCATTATTTCCTAGAGGAACCTGTGAGTGGGGGTTTCCAGGTGGTGCACTAAGGGCATCCTCTAACCCCAGCCACTGAGCTGAGGAACTCTGAATCCACTCTCAGGATTTGTCATGGGACAAAAGCTGCTGCTTTTTGTCAAGATTACTGCTGAGCAGGAAGACAGGAACAGGTTAAGTTCTGCTATACTATCTGGTTTTAATTGTTTGTTCTTGCTGAGCTGTGAGGAGCGAGACTTTGATGTCAGCATCAAAGGAGTGAAGGGCGGCTCTACCTATTCTGCATAAGGGAAAATCACCACTTTTCTTTTAAAAAATGAATGTAATACCTTCAAGTCTGAGAATCCTAAAACAGGCATGCTAGAAAGTCCTAGCAGTGGGTTCCAGTATTTAGGGGAAGATATGGTCAAACTTAGATTACCAAATGGTGTGATTCTCAAGCTTGCATTTTGTGTGTGGTAAAGTAATCTAATCTAATCTAATTTAATATAAAAATATATAAACTCTCATAAGTCAAGTTCTGCTTTAGAGAGCTGAGTACAGGAAAGTCAGATGCTTTGGATATCCTGTGCCAGCGCAGAGGCACTGACTGCACTGGGCAGAACTTTGCTGTTGGGTGGGAAGCAGAGACACAGACCCAGGAGGGTCCAAGCCCAGGGTGATGGGTGCACAGGGTGCAGCAGCTGTGGAGATGCTGGCAGCACCCGGCTGGACCGGGCAGGGTGGGCACTGACCTGGAGGCCCTGTGTCTGCATGTGCAGGATGTTTGTTGCCTGTCTGCCTCTGCAGGGACTTGCAGAAATCTTGCTCTCTTTACTGCTCAGACCAACTTCAGCATTTGTAGGTGGTGGCTGAATGCTCCTTCAGCAGAAAATGACTATGTGCTGTGGTAAAGAAAAGCCAGAGGGTGGGTAGAAATTGTCATTTCTTTCTACATGGCAAGTGAAAATATTGAAGAGGAAAAATCAACATGATGCATGAACAAGCAAGTAATAAGAATGAAAAGAAAAGGATACTATTGAAAATAATTTCAAGTATATTCCCCAGGCATGTTCTGTTAAAAAACAATTTTGCACTTTGTAGATATATCAGGCCTTTTTCTCTCTGCTTGTTAATGGATTTTGTTTTTCTCAGTGCTCTTGTTCATATCAAAGCAAAGGCATAGGCATTTTTATTAAAGAAAGCCTGTCTTAATAGGTTTAATTAGAAATGAAGATGGCATAAGAAGCAAAATTTGGATCTGAATTTTTCCAGAATTTGGAAGTTGACGTCTGACAAGTGGAAGTATCTCTCCTCCCTTGTGTCTAGTTAAACAATAAGACATAGTAATTTGCAAGTGTTAATTTAGTACTGTTATACAGTCTTCCACTAATATCAGCTACTGGTTGTATTTTCATGTTTAGTGTGTTTGAAAGTAAGAAGGCTTTTAGTAGTTTCAGGAGTTTGGCAGAGCTTTCAGATGGTGGTTTCTTTCATTTCAGGATGTAACATTAAGCAGTATTCAGATTGCTTTAATTGGCACTGCTCTCATGCTGCTTGGATTTGATTGGGATTTATGGTGTATGTCCCAGGAGAGTGAGACTATTCTAGGGCATAGTTTGTTATACCGCATGTTCTTGCCGTCTGTAGCAGATATATGTGCCACCTTTTGCAATTTTGCAGAATATAGCGTTGGAACAATTTGCGTGCTTGCCTGGGCTTCTGAAGGTTTTGGAAGGTTTATTACTATCAAAGGAGACTAGCAAAAAGCAAAAAGGGAGGCTCAGGAAACTTGTCACGTAATGGACACTTCATCTGCTTGCTCTTAGTGGGCTACTCTGGGAAGATGCATAAATATGGGTATCTCTTGAAACTTGTGAGTAGGCTTGTTGAAAGCCTGCCTCTTTCGTTTTGTTTTAAACTTCAAAGGAATCATTGAGTATAGGATAGGATTTGGATCTGAGCTTCTCTAAAGAGAAACTCAAGAAATACTGTAGCTGTCTAAACTGATATGGTACATAAAATTCAGCACAGGCTTAAGTACCTCTTGAAATCAGCGCTATTGATGACATGGTAACATTTTTGGCAACCACTTAAGTCAAGGACTATGCTTATTTCTCCTTTTGTTTCAAGAAAAGTACTAATTAGAAAAAGGCTCAGTTTCATGTAGAATTAATTTTGTTTGTCTGCTAACTTTGCTTTCTCCTGAAATGACTTCTGTTTCCTTTACATTATTCGCAGTGGTCTCTCACTGATGTAAAACAGCTATCTTGAACTTCTGGAGCAAAACTTCTTCTGAGTAACTGTCACTTAGCTTGATACAAATCTGGGAGCTCTGATGTGAAGGAATGATCCAATATTTATAGTGCTGCTTGCAAAACAGAGCTCTTTTTAAGTTTGAACCTGTGTACTTTCCTGTGTAGTAGATATTGCAGGAAGCCTATTGTAATGCTGCTTTTTTTCTGTTTGTTTTCTGACAGATGATTCAAGAGAGCAGGGTTCTTATTGAAACAGCAGACATCACTCACGACAAGATTGTTCAGTGCCAGAAAGCAGGTAATCCTTACAGATTGTGCAGTTCTGGGTGGGATATGTGAACACAACGGTGCTGTAATTTACTTACGGTTTGTGACTTAATGCAGCATCTTTCACCTGGTATTTAAGTGAGCATCCTGGTCTTTCCCTGGCAAACTCCAACCTCTTGAAGGCTTATCCTCCAGTGGCAATGCGGGTGTGGGATTAGGGAAAAATCCTCAGCTTTCACCTTAAAAGCCATTTCTCCATCTGCTTTACAGTTCTGAAATGTCTGATGGCATTTAAATTAGTCAAAAGAACTAGAAAGGCATTCAGTTAAAGCCAGGGAGTGAGAAGGCATGCTGCTTTTGCTGCACTCCGTTCTCTACCAAAACCATCCCCCTTAAACACAGAGAAGGAGGCGAGAGGTTTTGAAACCCAGAGGACCAAGATCAGTTGCCTACCCTTACTTACTTTTGCTGTTTAGGCTTGTTTTAGACCTTGAAATTTATGCCAATGTAATTCTATTGTATCACAGTGAATCTGTGAGGCTGTGCATTATGTACATCAGGTACTGTAAGCAGGCTTAAGGTAGGTCATATGTTGCTGGTGTGTTGTACTGAGTGTTTTTGTCTGAACTAGGGCTCTATCTCGTGTGCACCAGCAGAAAGGGAGGGGGTGGTTTCAGAAGTGGCTACCTGTGTGCATTCTGCTCTGCCACAGGTTCACACGCTGTTTTCAGGATGATAGGAATCACCAAAGTGTCTGTGATTCGCGGGTTGGCTTATTCACACAAACCTCTCTTCGTCACTTGTTCAGGATAGCAGGCTAGACTGAACTGGGACAAATCTCCTGTAGTTCCCACTGATACACAAGAACAACACCTGCTAGAGAGATAAGACTCCACATTTGGCAGTGACAATCCTCTACAACTAAATCCCATCAGCACTCATGTATCAGAAACCATGCTGAATAAATACAGTGTATTTCTAGTAGGAGTTTACACTGCAGAAATAAAATCTGTTTTCAGTTCATTTAGTTGTACAGTTGCACCTTTCCCAACCTGTAGCAAGTCTTGAAGGTGAGTAGTGCAAACACTTGCTACTGCATTAAATTTGTAGGTTTTGTGCATAGTCTTCTGGGACCACAACTAGTGTAAATACTGCTGTTTCTGATAGGCATTTTTGGATTTGGCAAGTGAGGCAGGCTACAGCCATTTGCTTCTGTTCAATGTAAATAATGAATGAAACTGATGTTTTGTGGTAAATCCTTTAATTCATCTTTTTAATTAGAGGAAGTTCGGAAACAGTTTCAACAATGGCATTTAACTGATTTTTATGTGGTGCTAGAACAGTGTGGGACCTAGTCCTTGCTCTTTGAAATATAGAGCTCTGGAGCCATGCTGGTGCTGTGGTAGCAAAGGTAGGAGAGGCAAGCAGCTGTACCTTGCTGGACTTCATGGGCCTCATCTTGTGTCATATCTTGGCTTCTGTGTATCTGTATAAGCAGCATAAACACCCGTAGCACAAAGCCTTCACCAGGTGCAGAGGGTTTAGGAACAGGACAGTGACAAGAAAGTGCTTCTTTCTCGATGGCATAACTTAAGAGCAATACTTTGCACTAAATTATGCAGACCCTCAGCAGCATCAACCAGATTTCTGCCCACCAGCTATGCCCAGAGATAAAAACCACAACGCTTGCCTAGGCACTTGCATCTTTGTGAGCAGAGGGCTGGAGATGGGTGCAGAGATGATGATGCAGGACCAAGCCACCACGCTGATGTTCAGTTTCATGCAGTTCTCCTCTCCTTCCTTTTTCCAGCAAAAAGACTAATTTCTCTAGTTTGTTCTCTTTGCTGCTGTGTCTACTTGTATTTTCATTTGTTTAATTTTCTTAGCCTTAAAATATCATTTCTGATTGAGAAGAAGGCTGGAGAGATATGAAGTGCTCTTCTGAAGCCTCAGGGTTTAGATAGAGGAAAGGAGTAGGAAAGACAGGATCCCTCAGCACGCTCAATTACCAGTTAGTTTGTTGAAGACGTTACCCAGACAAATTGTTAAATAACATTTTCCATGTGGCAAGATGAAGCACTTAAAATTAAGAGGTGTCAGAGATACAATTGCCTGTGATGTTGTCTTTCACCCCACCCAAGTCCTGCTCCCTTTGAACATTTGTTCCCACCAGACCCTCTACTTTGTGTCATAGCCTGTTTTCATCCCTGCTCCCTGTGCTGTGGGGTTCTGCCCGCTCCCTGGATGACTTTTTAGGAGGCTGGTTCCGTTGATTTTTTTGATGTACAGTGTCAGCCCTGCTCAGCAGCAGCTTGGAGATCTGAACTGCCAAATTTTTTGTTGGCTGATTCGACCTGCAGCCTAACAAGTGCTCGTAGCTCTCTCTCTCCAGGGCAGCACTGTCTCCAGGTTACAGGTGGGGAAGTGAGGTTCAGAGGGGAAAATAACGAAAAGGATGCTGCATAAGAGCAGGGATCTCCATGTGGACCTGAGCAGTGTTACCTTTCATATTTTTTTGGAGGACAAAGCAAGTCATTTGAAGGTTTTCTGTCAGTTACTGTAGGGAAATGATTTGTAAGTCAGTTGGCAAGAGGAACACCTGCAGAGGAATCTTGCCTGGGGTGCAATTATTTAGACTCTTTTCCAAAGGAAGTGCTGCAGGAGCTCTGTTACCCTAGAGAGGCAAAACTCGTGAGTGGGTGAAGTTTTGAAAAATAAACAGTAGAGAAATCTTGCACTGTGTGGGGTTTAACTGTCTCAGTGTTATCAAACTCTTGGAGTCGGTGCCAGGCAAGAGGAAACCTGTCGTTTGTCTTCCAGGAGTGCTTCAGGCAAGCTACGCCAAGTGCAGGCCTGCCTTGGGCTGTCTAAGGACTGACTCCTTCAGCAAGCCCTTGAGCAGCCCTCTGCCTCTGTTCCATGCAGGTGTTCTCTTGATGGGCATTTCTTTGATGTAATTTCAACGAAGCTTGAATTTGTAAGTGACATTTGCCTTAAAATGTTAGACAAGGGAGAGCTATGAAACAACTGGAGATGGAACTTGGTTTGCTCAGCCAGCATGGAATTTGAGCATTTTGGATTGATTGAGTACCAATTTAGCCTTTGTAAGGTACACACAAAGGAGCCACAAGCAGCTTTCTCTCTGTTTTTTCTCTTAACAAACAAGCATTTGTCTCTTCACACCAGACTTGGAGAAATGTTTGCATACACTGTGAAAATCTTGGAGAATTGGTGGTTAATTGGACTTGTTAAATTTTTTAATCTGCTCCCAGATTTCCTGAATTCTTGTATCCAGCAACAGATTTGCAGATGTTTGCTACAGAAACTAGCAATGAAATGTAACAATTCCCAAGGCTGTGGTTGGAAGTCTCAGTTCTCCAGGCTGCAGGAATAGCAATCCTGTGATTAGCGGTATGCGTTTCTGACATAATTTGTCATTGTGAAGTATAAGAGCTTTTTCGTTTGACTCTGATTAAGATTAATGAGGAGCTGTGCAGTGAGTCTGCATTTGCTGTGCTGAACAGGCACCTTCCACACCTGTCAGGCTGCCTTCCAAGCACAAAATAATCTATTCAAGGAGAGTGACAAGCGATTGCCTTTTCTCGCAATATTGCCAGCGATGCAGACTGCAAGAAGTGCTGGAGGAGTCTTTGTGCAGGGACCAGGCGTGTGCCTGTGTGGGACCCCAGCAATGGAAGGGAGAGTTACATACAAAGTGGAAGCGCAACCACAAGATCACACATGACTTACTCTGGAAGATCCTCTCCAGGATGGGGTCATAACAGGGAAGGGGTAGAAACAGAGAAGGAGCTTGTAGGAAGTACTGGCTGCAAGACTGAAAATGTGCACTGAACATTTTTTTAGGGGAAATTAGTCATGCACTGGGTGATGTAGCAATCTGTATTTTTAGGAATGGAATTCCATGAAGAGCTTCATAACCTCGGGACAAAGGAAGGTTTGAAAGGAAGAAAATTAAGCAAAGCCATTGAGAGTTTTGCATGGAATATCACAGTGCTGAAGGTAAGCTCTTTGGGAAGGGATGGGACTGGGGGAAGTGTCATGAAAGAACATGAGGAATACTGTAGATCCTGCAGAAATATCAGTTTGTGTTTCAAAAATAGAGCATAATCCAAATGGCTAAAAAAGGAGGGATGAAAATCCCTCCATCCTGGCTGCGCAGTGACAGGCTGCTCAGTGAGCCCATTACTCACCAGGCTTTAGCTCCTGGTTCGGTACCAACCAGCCACAAATTGCCACAGTAGCTGGATGCCTGAGCTTGGACAGCCAAAGACAGAAAGAGGAGATGATCTGGTGCAGCCATAGCAGATGGCAGGGAGAGGAGCTGATCCAGGCGTTCAGGTCGTTAGCGTTCAGCTCATGCCTTCTTTCACAGGCTCATTTCCCACCTTGCTCTCATAGATCACACTTTGATTTCCCCTCACTCTCTCCCTGCTGCTCCCTCTCTCCAGCCCCCATTAAGCAGATTGCCCTGTCTGACAGCATCTCCCTCTAAGCCCCAAGTGTGTTTCACTTTGCTGGCATCCCAGGGGAGGCCAGCTGATGACAAGGAATTTTTGCAAAGTACCTCATCAAATCTACGCAGCAGAAAGGGATTCAACAGCAGTAGCAAGAGCAGCAGAAGATGCATGCTTCAGCATTGTGGAGATGGAAAGGACGCTAACACCTGAGCAGGGGAGGAAAAAAGGAGTTGGGAATGAGAAGGCTGAAGGGCAGAAATTGGTGGGATAGGCCATTGGTGGTAGAGAAGGGTTAGAGAAACCTGGGGGACACCTTTGTTTCCTTCCATACCTTGATTTACCATGAAAGAGAGGGAAAGTGAGTAATGGAGTCAGTGTAGGCTCAGTTAATGGTATGTCTGATAAAGAGAAAAGGCTTCCAATTCAAATGTGATGGAAGGGACTGACCTTTTCCACACAGCATAATTGAGGCAAGTGGCTAAAGGGGACAAAAAAACCCCAACTCACAAGACAGCTCTGAACATTAATCTGAATGACTTTAGCTGTGTTAGGTAAAATAAATGCCTTATGCTCAGAGTCACTCTGAACGCAGTCAGGGTTACTCTGATAGCTGTTGGTTTTTTTTTTTTTTTTTTTTTAAGATGTTTGTCAAATGAGAAGTTTGGACCTCTGAGGGTGACCTTTGATTAATGAAGGTACAAGTAGGGTATCAGAGAAACATACTCCATGAAAAGTAATTGCTGCCTAGCACATATTGTCAACATACTGAAAAGAATTTCAAACATCTAGTCAAGGTCAAGGCGTAATTGATATGTTTCATTTCTAAGCCATGTCTTCTCTTTTACCTTACTCACATAGTAAAATATTAACAGAGTTTGTGGCAACTATCCATGGGTATAAATACACAGGAAACACCTTTTTATTCCGACCGATGTCCAACTCAGCAACGGCGTTAGGCAACTGGGAGTCTGGTTGTCAAACCTCAGGTGCCTAGTACAAAACTGTCAGTCAGTGTTCTTATTTTTAAACTTTATTCCACTCCCCCCATCCCCCCTTAAATGATTTCGGTGACCCTACCCATAACAAACCTATTTACTGGCTACAGCTACATCTTATGTTTAGTGCTGACAAGCGCTCCCTGGAAGGATTTGGTGAGGAGAGACCAACAGCCCTGCCCCATTCAGGCTGTCAGTGTCCTCTGTATATCTAGTGTCAGGATGGTCGCTATGAATATATTTAATTAGATGTTGGTATAGCGATGTAAGGGAAAAAAAAAGCCCATAACATCTTGCAAATGCATCAGCTGCTTTATGCTACATGAGGTGAGTGAATGGCACGACACTGATGGGAGAAAGCCTCTTTGTGCACTTGGAGTTGTTGGAAGCAATTAGATCATGTGGCAGTAGTCAGTTTGTGTGAGGCGCCCATGAGCAATAACAGGTATTATGTTGTGCTTGTGCCTGCCAGGTGATTAACAGTCTTTTTCTAGGCTAGTGAAACAAAGGCATATTTAATTAATGTATTTCCTTACAAAGACTCATTGCAATAAGTAAACTTTGAATACAAAGAGGGGATGCAATAAGAAGTTGCTACTGGCAAAATCATTAGTTAGAGTGCAAGATTAAAGTATATTTTATAAAAATCATAACTGTGGGCGTTCTTTGTGTTCAAAAATACCCTCAGGTACTTTTAGGAGATACCTAATGGGAATGGATCAAAATAATATGTCATTTTCTTCCTTAGTTTCTATAAACTTAATTACATATTAGTAATATCCACTGGAAGGACAAATAGTTTGCCAGAACATAAAAATGTTAGTAAGAACAGGGGTGTTATAAC
Source organism: Thinocorus orbignyianus (assembly GCA_013400375.1). Taxonomy (NCBI): domain Eukaryota; kingdom Metazoa; phylum Chordata; class Aves; order Ciconiiformes; family Thinocoridae; genus Thinocorus; species Thinocorus orbignyianus. The sequence goes on along the minus strand of VXBW01004074.1, from coordinate 497,196 downwards.
TTGGTGACAGTCAATTTTGACATATATACAAGTTTTTAAGATGTGTCATCTTATTTGGTCCCATGTCATGTAAAATACTGTCAGGCTTGCAGTCAGTAATACTGAGAGGCACAGTGTCAGTACAGTAGACAGAAGAGTCATGTTCCCACAGGAACATTACAGGAGTTGTCATGGCCCCAAATTTAGTCTGGCTTTCATTTTTGTTTCCATGCACTACCATCTCTGTGCCTCTGTTTTCCTTTCTCTATATAATTAAATGCCAGTAAAATGCAAAGGTAGCAAAAGAAGTTTTGTGTTTGCCACCTCATGGGGACCATGGTGCTAGGAACTGTTCATTTCATCCTAACAAGCCTCTCTTTTGCATCAAAAGTTCAAAATTCATATTCATGAGATATTTGCTCGTTTTTAGAATAGGTGACTATCCATTTCACAGGGTGAAGGGATTCATGAGGGTGTACGGGCGCGTGCTTGTTTCTCCCCAGATGCTGGTGTTCCTCCTGCCTTCCCCTGGCGAGATTATCTCCTCCCTGGCAATTGCAGCCACTTCTGCAGGCAGGTGTGAGCTCCTCCTGCCTGTGCTGGGGTAGAGAGGGTGCTGGGCATGTGAGGCAGAAGCTGAGAAGCCTTGTTAGGGCAGTTCTGGCTTTCAGCTAATGAGTTCTCCTGAGAGCTGGGACATAACCACTTGCACTCAGTGCCACTGTAGAGTGCTAGATGACTCTGGGGTCAGGCATGCTCACATAGGTACTGGCAGCATGCATCCAGGGCCAGCTCCGATCCACTCCCACCCCTCTTGGCTGCCACCTCTCCTTGGGGCCCTTCTGCTCACTCCTTCTGTGTCTCCTGGAGGATCTTGTCCCAAGCATTTTTCAGTAACTCAAGGCACTCCCAGCTTCTGTCACATGTGCAAAACAATGATTTGATGACTGCCTTTTGAGTTTTTGGGAATATTTGGAGAAAACAAAAGTAGTAGCCTGTGAAACTGCTCTTATTGCTGAGGCAAAACTGCCACAGACTACCAGAAGTTGTTTACTCAGGAAAAGAAATTGGTATCCACCTGGCAAGTAAGCCAAGAAAAGTTTGAGTGTGTTGACTATGAGTCAGATTTATTGCTCTCACATGTACTTGCATTGTCTGTCTGCAAACATTTTGCTGCACTGTGTGTGCTTTGGTGGGCCAGCACACGCAAAGTCTAGGAACAACATGACCAGATACTTGCCTGTATGTTGATGGTAAATATCTAAATAGTTAATATACCAACATAGTGGCTTATTTATAGACAGAACATGGGAAGACAAAGATAAAGTGGCAGTTACTGTTTTGGTCTTCCGCTGAAGGGCAAAACATCCAAATGTTTGTATCTAGTCTCTGCTCTGAAATGCATTCATGTTTGTTTAATTCCTTTTTGCTGCCCATGATAAGATTTTTCCCTCTGGTGCTGTAAGTGTATTCTCTTTTACTAGGATTCCAACTGTTAGTGCATACTAGAAGACAAGTGGTTAAATTTTGAGGGATCATTTCAGCCCCTGTCCATGAATGTATCTGCTAATTATCCTGCATTTAAATTAGTGCTCGTTAGATATATAAAGAGAGAGGTTACTGAATGCAGAAGGCATACAGTTATTAAATTGCTAGTGTAGTTCACTCTTTTGGGGGAGAAATCCACAATTTTATGATGTAGTCAATGTTAGCTCTGGTGTAAGTGTGTTTTTACAGCAAAACTGTGCACAAAGAGCACTTCTGGAGGATCATGTCCACAAATGACCAATTTCTTCATCATAGTCTTTTGTGACAACCAGCCTTCAGTTGCTTGGGAGACATTGCAGCATCCAGACTTCTCACTTGAGTAGCACAGGTCCAGATGTGCTCTTTGAAGCTACTTGGAGAGATAAATGGCAGTTTTCTGAAAGGTGTACACACAGACAGCCATATACTTATCTGGTATAACCTAAACTGAACTGAATTTAGCATCACTACAAGATATCTCTTCTTAAGGAAGAGAAAAGCAGTATATTGGACTGCGTTCATTATTCTAAAGTACCTTATGCACAATAGTACCACACAGAGTTGCTGCTGATCTTTGGAAGAATTAGGTCCATTCACAACCTTAATTTAAGGATTATTGTAGCACACTATGGGAGTGTTTTTAATGGGTACTCTACAGTACTCTATACTGTCTTACATGTAAGATTATTTTGGTCTTTTCACATCAGTCCTTTTTCCTGTAGTTAGGCAAGAACCATGGCTTTGCTCCTTAGCATGCTATAGAGCAGATAAACAAGCAGCGTGGCAGTGTCTTGGGGACATGTCATGTAATTAAGCACAATGGTAGCAATATGTTCTACCAGATGTCATATAATTGCTGCCAGAGGATTTGCACAACAATTTGCACTATCTAGATCTTATGCGAGAGCACAGTGAATTCACAAGCCCCCGTAAAGCTGCTGGATTCCATGTAGTATGTATTTCCTGGTAAGTATCAGATATGCTTCCCACTGCCCCCTGAAAAATTCCTTGTATCTTATTTCCCTCCTTTCCCAGTATATTTCTGTGGACTTAAACACATTGATGCTCAAGTTCTGAAACTATAAAAATTGATGAAATATAACACAGAGTGGCTTAGCAACAAATTCTTGAGATGTGCTGTCATCTTGTGACAGTGAAAGTCCAGCAAGAGCAGTAGGCAGTAGCGGTCAGTGTGACATGGAAACTTCATACTTGTCTTTAAATGCAGGGCTTGTCTTTTTGTGTCTATTCATCTCCAGATCTCCCTATATAAATATGCTTTGAATGTGGTTACCCCAAAGGGTCTTTTTCCAGAGAAGCTGAATGCCTCTCCTGCAGCCTAGTCACCGTGTCGTTTGCATTTCTTTTGTCGATGCAGTTCAGACTGGTGTTTCTGACTTTTAAACCTCTCCTGACTGTGTGCCCTGGCTACTTTTGAAGAATCTGTCACCTTATTTTGAGATCGGCCTGGCTGCACCTGACATTCATTGAGCCAATCAGTCTTTGATGAGACGACATTTTTAATGGGCATCTGAGGAAATGCAGGGCTGCTCTGATGATTCATGTAGTTACTAGATCAGGTTGGGCTCTTACACTGAACGACAAAACTGAAGGACAAAAAAGATGAAAGCAACAAGAAACTGCTGGCTTTCGGAGAGAGTGCTAAAGACAAAGTGAAAAGGTCCAGCAACATCAGCATCCATTTACTGTTGCAAGTGCCAACCTGCTTAGCTTGAAGCAGTTTATTTAAATATGGAGAGGCAAGGAAGGAGACAGGTTTAGGTTGTTCCTTATTGAGCATGTGAGAAGTCTGACAGAGTGGGATGGGAGCGCAGGTTGTTCTGGGCCCTTTGCATGCTCTGGATGTGGTGGTGAGTGTGGTGGGGGCTCTTAGCTCTGGAGCTTGTTCTGAGGGCAAACCCTGTGCTCCAGGCCCTAAGGCTATGCCACAGGGTTCATCTGTCTATGGGGAGGTGTTTCAAGATTTTTCTGGGATAGAGGCATTTAGGGTTCTTTAAATCACACTGAGTTACAAGATAAGAAGGTAAAAGTGTGTGCTTGACATGCAAAACTGTTTTGATCAATGTATTTTGTAAACCAACAGAACCTACCGTGTAACTATTAGGTAGGTGGATCCTTCGTGTACATAGCAGAGTACTGTGCTATTCTCTGCTGATTGGGTTGGTAAATGCCTCCCTGAGCTCTCCCCTTCAGCCTTTCTTGCCTAAATCCAAAGGCAGGAACCAGATGCTTCGTCTCAGTGGATTTTGTCAGTTGTATCTGGTGATGGAAACTTCTCAAGTTACTAAAACACTGCGTGTCAGGGTAAAATGAGTATAATCCCAGTCTCTAAGTGGTACTAGTTAATCAACTGGAATATCCTGTTCTTCTTGGCTGTCATTCCTGCTGCTGAGCATTGCTCTGGGGATGATGTAGTGAACAATCTCAAACACGTGCAGCGTGGTCTCTCTGAGCACCTGGCTGCTCCCTACAAGCTTTTGAAGCCCTAATGGTGTTTCTGACAAAGTCTCTGTTTTTTTGGCCAAGGAAAATGTAAAGACATGAGTTGGATTTAAAGCAAATTAAATATTCATGTGTGTTTAAAATATACGTGAAGCCCACCTAGGCAATCTTAAATCTGTAAGTACCAAATGCTGGCAACAGTAGGGACTAATCAGGGAAGGAAGAGCAACATTGACTAGGTTTTCGCTCCATCATGATACTGTGAGTTTCTGAGGAGATGTGTTAGGGCATGGATCCCAGGATGGCTTGACAAAGAGGAGAGACTTTGTCCCAGATTAGTTATTTTTATGCTTTTGTCCAATACTGACACAGCAGAAGCATTTAATTACCTGGGAAGAAGTGATTGTCCAAGTGTTTGGGTAAGGCAGAGTTGATGCTTTACTATCCAGACACAGGGATCCACCTGCACTTGCACTCACCTGCCAGCAGCACTGGTGCTTGTGATGAGCTGTGCTCACCTCCCCACCTCACACGGCCCCCTCAGGATTAAGCCCAATTAATAGCTTCCATTCAGTCAGGGGGCACACAGCGTTTTCTGACCTTTTTTCTCAAGCCTTTAACAGCTATTTGGGTGCATAGAAAACAGGACTTGGAAGGGTGTGTGAGAAGCTGTGTAGTTTCTCCTGCTGCCCCAGTGCAGGCTCAGACTGAATATTTAGCTGCTGTGGATCTAAGACCTGCTCAAATACTCGGTGTGAAAATTACTTGGTATGAGGCTGTGGTGTTATTCCTGGTGACAGCCAGTGTCCAGGGGATCTGAGGATCCGGAGTCACTTGGCACTTGGGGAAAGAGCTGATGGCCAGAGTCATCTGAGAAAAAAAGTGGGTCTCTGCCATTTTTCTTACTTCTCTCTTCCTCCTTCAGTGCCAGGGCTCTGCTGCCACAGGCATTTCACTACAGTGGGTTTAGGGACAAGACCCTCTTCAGTCAGCGTGAGGCCCAAGTATAGGACAGTGTCACCAAAGTTCATCCAGAAGACAAGTGCTGTGACCTGCCTTCCTTTGGCATAAGCTTTCTTTTTTTTTGGACCTCAATCCAAAGTTCCACATTTCAGGTGTAAATGTTACTTCATCAGTTCCACTGGGATGGTTCTGTATGTGTGCAAACACAGATGCACTTGTGTATATCGGAAGTGAGATTGGCCATGAAATACATATATCGAACAGTAACTTTGGGACAGAAAGAACAGATTTAGAGAAATGAAAGAAGGTATGAAAAGCCCCGAGTGATATTCTGTTTAGCCCATTTTCCTTGTATTTTACTAAAATATGCCAGAGATAGATGGCAAGCAATCTTGTCGTGTGCCTTTATTTTGGGTGATACGACAAATTGCCAAAAGCCATGGATCTGATGCCAAGCTGTTGGCTGTGCACACAGGACAAGGTACATCATGTTGCAGCAATGGTGGTGGGAGACAGGGCCAGAAGCCTGTGGGTTCACTGGCCTGGTGCCCCTTGTGCCAAGACCACCGTGGTAGTGTGGGCTTTGAGCTCAGCAGAGGATTGGCACACTGAGATGCTGCATGTAGAATACCGATTTTAGTGTCACTTCACAAATGGAGGCTTGTCAAGATGTTTAAATAGCACTAATCTGCCAGAATAGATGCTTATCTCTCTCCGTGTTTAGGCTGGCTGCTCGGGGGGCTCCCTGCTTGGTCAGCTGTCCTGTCACAGGTACCCTTCTGTACCTCATTGTCATCTCTGTTTTTCCTGCCTCTTTTCCTCAGCCTCAGCTCCCCTTTCCCTCTGTGTCACCCCAGTTGTGTGTATCATCTAAATCATACTAAAGCAGTGGGAAGAACCACTCTTTGTCTACCTCTCCCCCACCCTTGATTTGGACTAAACCTCTCATGACTCTATAGCCGTCTCTACCCATGATGTGGTTTGCATGAGTTTAGCCCTCTGTATTCATTCTGACTTCACCATGGGGTAGCTGTGTGGGATCTAGCACTCTGCTGTCCTCCTGCTGGTGGGGCAAACCCTGTCACAGCCTCATCTCCAGCTGCTCTGCTGTCATCTCTCTTCTCTACCAACCTGGCAGGGATTTTGCCACCTGGGTGTGAAGGCCACCTTCTTTCAGAGGTGTGGGTCATCCGACCCAAAGACTGCAACTGGAAAAATAATTAATAACATTCAGGTAACGATGTGTGAATACGAAGAGAGTTTGTTCTCTGAATGCTGCTCTGAACAGTAACAAGATTATCACATATGAGGAGGTTATTTGCAAATTTGGCAGGTAGGATTACAAGTTCCTTGAGGGTACTCATCTACTGAAGAAAAGGACCTGCTCCTGCATGTGTGTGTGCCTGAGTAGAACTGAGCTGGAAGGTGGGCAGAGCTAAAGGAGAGGTGGGGAAGATGACTGAATGGAATAATGTTTGTAGATAGTTCCTCACTAAAGGAGAATTGCTTGTGTGTAAAAACTGGGTCAGTGTCATCTTCCATCCTTTGGAGGAGACAGTGAAGGCAGGAACTGCAAGTGGTGTAGGAACTTCAGCAACTTCTGCCACCATCCCCTCCCCTGCAACAGTGACATTTTCAGCTGACACATGGATATCAAAGACTGCTGTACCTGCAGTGGAGTTAATTAACTCAGCCTGGAAGTCTTGGAAGTTGGGAATCTTGCTTGTACCAAACTGACAACATGACTTCATTCAAAAGAATTAAAAGGGCTGTAATGACAGTATAAGTTTCAGCAGAAATTCACACATTTCTTGCTTTTATCTGTCAATGGTTGTATGAACAAAGAGAAAGAAAATGAGCAGCTGCCTCTGTGAGGTGTTAAAGATTGCAGTATAACCCAAGCCAAGTCTCCCACCATGCCACAGGCAGCCCCAGCAGTGAGTCAGTGTGCTGGAGGGACCATGCATCCTGGTCCTTTCCCAGCCCATGTGCTGGCTTGTGCCCCAGGTGATGCTCCTGCCTCAACATCTGGTGCCAGTCAGGAGCATGGAAAGACCTTTTCCTTCCTGGGTTGGCAGTGTCCCGTGGTGCTTTGCCTGGGTGGTTATTCATGGCATTGAAGATCTCAGTGGTCTTTTCCTTTGCTCCCTTACATTCGCTCTTGATGTTATTTCAGGGAGTTAAGCAGTGCGATGTTTCTCATGGGCCAAGATGCACAAAATAGATGTGTTTTCTTGGACTCAGGGACTGACTGTTGCTTAGAAAACTCTGGTTGTCTCTTTATGCAACTTGGAGGATTCCTGATGTCCTTTAAATAATGTATGAGAAGAGAGATTCAGTTGCATGGTTATTTATTATTGAAAAGACACATTACATTTTAAAATAATTTCAGCTGTATTTTAATCTCCATTATTTAGCAAATTCATTTTTAACACCTAGAATCCGCTTTTGCTGTGCTCATCTCGTCCCTCCCCAGCTAGCACGCGTGGCTGCTTCTGGCCCATCTAGAGATGACACTGATGGTGCCTGTCAGAGTGTTTTGTCTTCCTGTGTTTTAAACTGTTGAATGCCATTGTGAATCAGGATCATGTGCCCCGGTAACGAGCTGGTGGAGCTGTGATTGCCTCAGGGTGACGGAAATACAGGTAGAGAAAACTCCCTTTGTTTTCCTCCAAGCTTGGCACTCATGTAACCCACAGGCCCTTAGATGATTTTTACCCAGAGCAGTCACATTCCTACATTGTTAAATTGCCCGGTATATTTAGATACGGATCTTCATGCCACCAGAGAGCTTCTTCTTTCAGCAGCCTGTGCATGCGTTGCTGTCACATGAGGGAGCAAGTGTCCACTTCTAGGTGACGCATCATGGGCTGGAAAAAGAAGGAATTGCTGCCTGTAGCCTCTGCCCATAGTAATTTTTTCTGAATTTGTGTAGGGCTGTATCAGGGAGTTACCAGGATACTGGTTTGTTTATGTCAGGAACACTAAGAGAGGATTGCTTGTACATTGTTTTTTCTCCAGAACTTGCTCATTATTAAATCTGAATTGTGCCATTCTCTGGCAGCTGTAGGCTGGTGCTGGCCTGAAATGGTTATGTTCGAGTGTAAGCTTTGGTGTGTGCCAAAAGGTTTAATGTCTTCTAAAAATTACCATTGTTGTGTATGTTGAGCTTGTTACATGCAGCAGATCACATACAGTTTCCCAGCACTTATAAATGACTTGAAGTTGACTGCACCTTTTGTTATGTGAATTAGGTGCCAGCACCTACAAAACCCCAGTCCCTGCAGGGGAACGGGTTTCTAATTGAAGCTAATTTCCTGGGGGGAGTTCAGGAGGCAGTGAAAACTGCTGGTTGCTCCATTGAAACTTCCTCTGCTGCTGTCGCTGAGGTGGTGGCTTGGGTTTTCCCTGGCACTGTCAGTGGCCTCAGTCAAATCCACTGATGTACTTTATAACTGAGTGATAGCTGGCCTTTGTACTTTGCTGAAGCTAGGGGCTGGCATGTCTTGGTATGAATGCCAGGTCCTCCCCCTCTCCCTCCCTTACATAGATAGGAATCCTCCCTCTAGATGTTGGGATGCAAATAACACCATTACAGATCTTTGACTTACGCACTTGCATGAGTACAGGAGTCAAGGGAGCTGAACTCTCCATCCAGCAGGCATGACCTTTCCCATTTTGCTGTGCCGGTTCAGCTTCTGTTACTGATTCCTGACATCCAAAAGGGAAAATGTTCATCCACACCACTAACATATTCCAGAAGCTGTGGTTAAAGTAAAATGCTATTTAACTCAGTGGCAGTATTGATTCATTTTTGTAGTCTGGAGCCACCAATGGTAGAAGGTTAGGGAATAAAGACTTATGTGTCAACATGTATAGTTATTGGCAATATGGATCTGTAGGGAGGGCTTGGACTGCCAGTCGAAAGCCACAAACTGCATTGAGTGAAAGTTGTAGGTGTTCAGTCAGACCAGGCATTTGCTTTGCAATTATTCTTCTTCAGCAACCCTGATAGGTTTCATAAGCCCTAAATGTGGCAGGTGTTCCCAGAAACTTGTGTGGGAGCTAGGGAAGGCAGAGGCCCAAGTGCTTGTGGGTGGAAATAAGCTTTACTGTATGAACAATGGATTGGGAAACCATGATCTTCTATGTTGTATACTTGACAGCTACAGTCTTTTTTCACCTGGGTCAGCTGAAATCAAGTGCAAGGTGACGAGCCCTGCAGGAGCTGAAGGACCCTTTCTTATGGGTCATTTCCCCAGGTAGAGGTGGGAACCATTTGGGGAGAAAAGCTGAGATAAAGCCAGTGATTCTGTTGCTGTGGCAGCTGATGTTTATTTTTAGATCACAAAAAGAAAAAGATGGCATTGCTTATGTCAGATAGGCTGTGTAAGTGAGAGAGCATACTAAACAGACACAACAGTCAGATGAGTAAGTTAAAAAGGCATATATAGTAGTTCTTTTTCTCCAGTGTCCTCACTGTTACAGATCAGACATAGGTCCCGTACTGGCAGGAGGAGCCTTACTGATACGCTGTGAACACCCCGAACTGACAGGGCAGGGAGTGACAATAATTGCAGTTAAGTGCTCTGCCTGTTTTCACTCAGTGTCTCCAAGGCTCCTGCTCTGTCACACCAGTGACCCAGTGATGCTGGCGTGCCTATCAGTGGGGAACAGGCGAGCTGTGTGAAGTCACTAGAAAGCACCTGATTATTTTTTTCTTTACGTTTCATGCAGTGGCAAAGGTGCTGGGAGTTGCACATCTCGGCCTGAGGGGCCTAATTTAGCAATCTGAGGTGAATGGGCTGAGACTGGAGGCTGTTGGCAGCATCAGGAGGACAGTCTCCTTCAGAGGGCATCTCGGTGGTCTGAAGCTGGGTGGCCTCAAAATCATCCTCTAGCCCTCACCAGTAACAATGGAAGTATTGCTACAACTTTCTGTATCAGGCATAGAAACTGAGTTCAATTTTGCCAAAAAGCCTCTTATTTTCTGTGGCATGGCATTGTATGAGGTTTGAAATAGGGCTTGTTCAGTTTCTCTCATTGACGTTTTGGGGCAATGAATGTGTATGCAGTCCCTGTCCTGCACCGTTATTTTTGTGCTTGGCTCACTCAGTTTGCTTTGTCTCTCCATTCCCCTTAGAAAGGTTATCATGTCCTGCCATACCTGTTTCTGACTGCTCCTGGTTTGGTCCTCCCCTCCCAGTTGCTTTGTTTCAGTAGATTTCTGCCTGCTGGGTCAGTGTGGTACTTACAAAAATAATAGTATCTGCTCCTATTTGTGCTTGGTTTCACATGGGAAGGTGAGGCTGGGATTCTCCCAAGAGAAACAAGCCCAATTAACTCAGGGTGCATGGCCACTGACCCCACAGGAGCCTCTTTGACCTCTGGCTGTGGGAACACTAGCAGAAAAGGTAGCTTAGCTCTGCTTTTACAGAGCTCACTGGCCCATCTCACCAGAAAACCTGCCTTTGACTGCAGGGACCAGAATTAGAGGGCTGGTCCCTGGACAGTGAATGTCCCAGCTGATAGGGAGCCGGTGGATCAGAGCATTTGTTTAGGGAACTGCTAAAAACCTGGTCCCTCCTAGCAGTTAGATAGCATTTTGTGTTGTTTTTTTGTTTTTGTTTTATTTATTTATTTATTTATTGGTTTAATATTTCATGTGATTTGGCGTTTTTGGTTTCAGCTTAGAGCTCTCTGCTTGAGCATAAAATAGTTTGTGGTCTGTGCTGTTTGTGAACAGGTTAGAAACTGATTGCCCAGAGCATCTCACATGAAAGGAGAAGAGCAGCCAAACTGGAGGGGTGTCATCTTTCCAAGTAGGAATGGGGAACTCGGGTGGGTTCTGCAGATTCCTGCACTCCAGTCAGCTAGTGATGTTTGCCAGCTGCCACCACAGTAGGAGGATTTGCAAACCATATAGTTGCTAAGAAATTAGTGTTGGTGCCAGGTGATTACTCAGAGATGAGGAGAGCGTAAGGAGCTGTATACGGGAACAAACACTGCATGAATATGCTCTGTTACCTGTCCAGAAACTCTGCATTCTGACTGGCATAATTTCATTTCATCTTAATTATATTATTTTGGTGAGCATTAAGCAGAGCTGCAGGGTTGGGGTTTTTTTTAGCTATTGCCCTAAGCAGTGGTCTAAGGAGAGCAGTGTGTATTTGTGCTACATCTCCTGTAACACTCTTCCTCTAAAAAACCAAACACCCCCACACCCCCCCAAAACCACACAAGATCACAAGATGCCTGTTGTATTTGGACAAAACAGAATCAGCTTGGGGATGGTCAGAAAAGCCTTTCCAGCTTCTGATAAAGTTAATGGACATTTTGCTGTCAACACTTGCAATGAAGGACATGATTTCGATGTTAACTGTGGTTTGCAGCCTGGGCGGCTGTGAGTCAGTCCAAAGGGCACCAGGGAGCATGGGGAGTGCCAGCTATTCCCAGCCAAGTGTTTTGCTCAGGGGTTGCTTTGCACAGGTGTTTCATTAGCTGCAAACCATATCTTTTCCTGCAGCTGGTCCTTTTACTCAGAAAAAGTCTGCCATTTCTGCCTCATGTTTCTTCCCCTTGTTTTGTTTTTCTGGGACTCGCTGGACTTTACTGGAGTTACTGGCTGGTGCTGGTATATGTGGGGAGTTGGCATTTTTTGACCAAAGGAGGACTAAGAAATAAATGCCTGGACATACAACTTTGATTTGCATGCCATGGCTGTATATCAAAAATAAATACTGCCCCAATTTCTTCAGTGATGTGGGTGATTCTTGGCATTGACTGTGCACTTCTGGGCTTCCCACCAACTCTTTAGTTTCAGCCTTTTCACCAGAAAAAGGTAGGCTCTTAGCATGGAGGGATTGACAGTCCATGCATTTGTGGCTGTGCTTGCAGACTGTGTGCTAGATGCAGTGTCTGAGGGACGCACAAGCAGCTGAACTGCTCAGCACATGGCTAACATCAGATTAATGCCATTATTTCTGAAAGTAAATTCCTACTGCAACACGGTTACAGGCAGTCGATGTTCACATTCATTGCTTTTGACAGCCTGATATAAGGTAATTTAATTTAAATGCCCAGATGAGAGAGAAGCAAGAGCATTTAAAAAAAAAAAAAGCCCACTCTTTCTACACGCAAAAAGCCTGCTTGAAGGAATAGATTAGTAGCCATACAGTGCGATTGATTTGCAGGAGCTCACGGATTTCAGTGGAGAGCTCTGTTTAAAGATCAATAGGGAACGCTGCAGCATGAGTGGTTTTGCCACATAGGCATTCAAGCAAATGGTTGATGGTAATTCCTTCTCAGACTTTGGTCGAGGGCCAGTAAGGTTTAGGAGGGCACTTGACTGTGTTTCAGTGAGCAAGATGGCCACATACGTCCTTCGCCTTTATTTCATTAGGCAAATTCTGTAAGAGAGTTACAAATACAGGCCCTCTTTCCTAAGTTGCCATGGCTGCACGAGGCAGCTGTGTACTCATGCTGACGAGGCCAGCAGCCAGAATCAGAAGTTTTTTCTAAGTATTTGCTTTTTTGCTAATTGCGTGACTGTTTTTATGGTTTTCCTTGTATGACAGAGGTGTTTTGTTCACTTCCAACTCCCAGGCTGCCCTCAAGGTTTGTGTTTGACTGTGTCCCACGGTTTAGGAATATATAAGTGCTGGGCTGGTGGTTTAGTAATGAACCAGGTAGCCTTGCCCAGTGTGGTGCTGAGGGTGCTGTTTCTGCATATCCACCACAGACACTTTGTTTTTAACTGCACCTCTCTAACAGCTGGAAAGGAAGGTGAAAAATGCCATGGGTGTTTTTTTCAAGGAAGTGCCACGTTGGCAGAAGCAGCTGGCATCCCGTCTTCCCAAGCACTCACGTTTGTGCTTGTGGGATTGACTGCTCGGCTGTGCAGTGAACTGTCGCTAGCCTCCTAGAAACCTGGACAGGCCAATAATGCTAGATACCTCTTTAGGTCCTCATTTAATTGTTCTCTCCAATACAGACCTTCGGAGTGTGACCAAATGGCAAATGAAATCAGTTCAAAAGTTTTCAGGTTTTGTGTGGGCCAGCCTAATGAACAACTGGCGGATTGGTCTAGTTTGCAAGTTTCAGTATAAGGAGTTAAAATCAGATGGAATTGGTTTTCAGATAACCTGGATAGTGTTCTTAACACACCACATTTACAGTATTAGCATCAGGTTCCATCCCTGGGTCAGAGTACCTGTCTGCAGACACAAAACCATTGGGTGTGTTAACAGAATAATCCAGCCTGTGGCTGCGATGAGTAGTCACGCTTGAGTCATGGGTGAGGCTAAGATTTGGTCTGTATTACAAGCTAGAGTTTTCTAAATCCTACTTTGTCCATTTTTTATTTATTCTATTTATTATAATTTATTCATTCATTTTAGTTAACCTCTGTTGCTTTGCTATGGCATGTGAACACCTACTATAGTTGCAGAGATCCATGCCTTGAAGAGGGCTGGACTAATACACTGAAACCTGCTGGGTGCTCATGTCAAGCTGGGACTGAATGGGCTCTGGGGAGGGGCCATAATCCAGATTCCTACCTGTTTTCCCTTGAACGGCTGAGTGTCCCTTCTGCTTTTGTACAAGGAGCTCCTGACCCTGGTGCTCTGGTGTTGCCATGTGAATTTTATCAATCTTCTGGAGTAACGCTGGGGTTGTTTTCTCTCTCCTGCAACTGCCTGCACTGGAAAAGAGACCGTGTTTTGTAAATGGTATTTGCAGAGATGGTTACTCCTTAGCTCTTTCCCAGCAGTTGACCTTTAGTTTGGTGCTTGCTGGCAGGAGGCTGCTGACTGGGATGCCTCACCTTAGGACTGTCCACCTTGGCAAGTTGGTGAGCGCCCTCAAGGTTACCAGTGTTGCTTCTGAGATTCGTGCAAGTATCAGGTGCAAACAGGAATTTTTCCCTGCATGAGTAGTAAAACAGTTGGGAAACACAGTGCAGTCATGGATGCACTTCTGGTGTTTCTCCTGGGTATTTCCTGAGTTTCTTTCTGCTCTCTGAATGTGCTCAGCCCCCTGTGTAATGAGAGACAGGCAGGAAAGCCTGGAGCCAGCATCCATGTGGCTGATTCATGAAATAGATGGAGAAAGGCTGAAGTAAGGAGTAGTCTGGGCTAGATACAGTAATACTAGGAGATTGTTCCTGTTAACTATTCCTCCTCCGCCTCTTTCTCTTCCTCCTCTCTGTCTTGCTGTCCTAAGTGTCCCATCTGCTGACTGTGGTGCATTGAACAGATCAGCCCTAGAGTTTCTGACATTGCTCCTTGGCCCAACCTTTGATTCAACTTCAATGCTCATCTAAAAATTGAGGTTCACTGTTTTTATCACGTAACCTCATGTCAAAGCTACACACAACTATCTCTTTGACAGTAGTTTCTCTTTCCTGCTATTGCTTACAGAGATTTAACACTTCATATAATGGTGACTGCCTTTCCCTGGGTGTATATTTTCTTTTTCATACATCTCAGATCTGTTCTCTATGTGATATAATTGATTCTCAGCTCCATTTCCTTCTCGCAGATTTTTGCTAGACTCTCTTTGGGAAATGGGAGAGAGAGTCTCCAGCTGCCAGTAACACGCTGATACACCAAAATGAGATGCTCAGTTTGACGTCTGAAATTGCTAGCAAATACTGAGAAATGTGGTGATTCAGGCCCCAGTGAGGGCTTGGTCAGATTGCCCAATTTACCCAGTGGCAAAGCTGTAGCTAGTTTCAGTCAATTAGAAGCAAGCTTTTGCTTTTGGTTCAGATTGGGTATGTGGGAAGTTACCCCTCAAGCCCTGACCTTAAATAATACACCAGTAACACAAGGAGTGCCATCTAAGTGCCATCTTTTTTATTTGTGACCTTTTTATTTTCCTGATGGGATGTGAATTTTTGCTTTGCAAGGGTTTAAAATAAATTATCAAGTAACATTTGGCTCCTGATTTTTCCTGTGGGGTAACTCATTTTTGAAATCCTTTATTTTTTAGTGTGCGAGAAGTGATTATACACTTTGTGTATAATATTTGCGTACTGTAATTTTTCATGCAACGCGTGCACTGTGATCTCTATCACAGAGAATAATATCACAGAGCTCTTGGCAAACTATAGGCAGCAGTAATGCAGAGGGTGGGTTTTTAAAATCTGCATCGATACAGAAATACTTTTTTCTTGAGTACTCTGATCTGAAATGTGAATGTATCATAATGAAGTTGATATCAATTGTTTCCACATTTAACTTTGAAGGAGGCATGGAAAAATATCTGCTTTTTGTAATAAGTTTAACATAGCAGTCAAATCATTTCATTAACAATTTCCTTCTCAGGATTACATTTTCAAAGCCATGTGCAATCATTAATCATGTGCCTCCTTATTAATGTTAAACACAATTAAAGTCCCAGTATGACACTTTGAAAATGCACCCCTTGCGGTAAATGCCTCCTGCACACAGAATATCCCAGTATCACAGCAGCTCTCCAGAGTTTATGCTTTCGGAATCCCTTGGCACAAAGTTTGGGTGCCATTGCCTTACCTCTGAGATGTGGAGCAATGCAATGCTTGTGGTTGTTTTATTTGGCTGTGTCTGGCTTTTTCATCCAACCACTGATAGCCTCTGGAGATTTTACTTTGTGATTAAGTGATAATGTAAGAACTTGTTTCTTCGAGAAGAAGTTAAAAAATGACAGTAATATCATGAGCATGATGTGGCATGGGCTGCAGGACCTCTGTTATTTATTGTTTGTTTGCTCAGCCCCTGAGGAGCACAGAGGAAAGCTCCCATAATGTGCTGTCAGAGAACGTGTCTGCCAGGAGATAAGCAACCGTCTGCTTTAGTGAGCAGCAGATTACAAAATGGCCTTCTCAGCCACTCTTTCAGCCTCCCTGAAAACACAGCCAGTTCTGAACCCCTGCAAGACCCTATTGCTCAACATGGGATTTTCCACTTTGCCAGTTGTAAAGGAGGCGTTTTTGTGGGGCAACTTGCACAGGGTCCTCCTTCAGCTGCCCCGATGCTGGTTGGGGGCAGCTGCCCACGATCCCTCCTGTGTGGTAGCTGGGGTTTCCCTGAATAGAAAGCATAGAAATAGTGATTATTTCTTAATGTACATACCCATACCCATGTATTTACACTTATGTAGGAATGTACATGCAGCATATTAAAAAAAAATAATATTATGGAGTTGAACACAAAGTGTTACTAAACCCACCATCTCATTTCCCCATCCTCAGAGGCTGGTTTGTTGTTGGATATAATGACCTGTTGTCTTGGCTTATAAGAACTTAGGAGTTTGATTTGGCAAAAATATTAAATAAGAAACATCATACAGAGTTCACCCCATCCATAGCCATCGCCATTGTCTACCTAGAACTACTTATGCTTCTTAAAGCCTTTCACGAGTTGTCACTGAAACTGGGCAATATTTAAAGCCATGTCAGATTATCCCTGTTTTTTAAGTAGAATTAGACTGTCAAGGTAAAGGCTTATAATCTTGCACTTGCTTGACAAGCTGCATTATTTGTACTGTAATGTTAATTTGTGCTAAGGCTCTGTAGTTAGTTGTAGTTAGGTGATATGAAACCTGACATTTAATGTTCCCTAACTCTAAATAAAAATGGGCCCCTTGATCAGTTTTTCCAGCGAAACACTCGATTAATCTCTTCTGTCTTGATTTAGTGTCCTGCCAAATGCTGAGTTTAAACTTTCTCACAAGTATTTATTTTCAGGAAGGCTGATGATACCAATAGCAGAAGGAAGATAGATGGATAGATGCTGAAGGGGACCATCATGATCTTTCTTCATTTGAAGGAGAGATGCTATGTTTGTAAGGGCAAAGAGGATTGTTCTGTGCACAGAGGATGATTACAGTGACTGATTTATGAAGGTTGTTTCAATGTAATCATACTTTTCAAGTTTACTCCAGCTTCTATCTAGTATTTAGTTCGTTAAGGTGTTGACACAATTTTGCTGACATTTTTCTTAAGTGGATTACGCTCACAGCCAGTTTTTCAAAGCAAACAGATGGCTTTTCAAACAGAGCATGCCCACAGATTTTTTTTTTTATGATGTCTCTAGAATTATGACAGCTCTGTCAGAGGGGGCTGGTTTGTCATTAATTTTCTTGTGACAGGTGATTCAAAGTCGTTTTGCTCCTTCAGCTTGCTCAAATGAACCAGCTGTTTAAAAATAAAAAATACAAGGAGACTAAGACATCAATCAATCGGTCTGCACATGAATGGAATTGCACTATTTTGATAAGTCCATTTCTGTTTTTAGATCACTGTAGAATACAAAAGTCTTCAAAATATTGGAAGTATGCTCAGGAGGAGTGTTTTTCTTCTTGGAACCAGAAGACATGCTGTGCATTGCCTCAGACAAAACCTATAATCTGAATTGCTTGGTTACTTAAATGTGAAATTGGAATGTGTGTAAGGGAGAGCAGGTGGCTCAGCACCCTCACGTGGGGTGTGAAGTCCCTTGGCTTCTGGGGACTTCAGAGAGGAGTCTTGGCAGGACAGACTCAGGCTGTCGTCCTCCAAGCTGTGTTGTATCAAATCCCAAGTAATTTCCCTTAAATCAGTGTCTCAGTGAATCCCTAGGCAAAGAAACAGCTTGTGGGACACCCTGAGAACGATTTCCATGCATTGCTGTCACTCTGACATGAATAAAGCAACATAGACTCCACTGAAGCTCTTTGTCTCTTTGTGGAGCTGCATCCATCTTGTGCTGCTGCGTGGTGGGAAATCATCCTCCTCCTTCATGCACAGCGTGGATGATTGTTCCTGCTGCCTGAGAAGATGCTAGGCATGCCACAGCAGAGGACAAGCTCCTAGAATTCTTTCCCCAGACACCCCAACTAAAGGGATGCCAGGTGCTTTGGGGTACTGGGCCTTCATTGTCTTCATTTTGCCTTTCTGTTGGACGGGCTCTCCCAAGTTTGGGGCTTAGCTGCTCTTGGTGCTGTAGGGGTGTCTATTTTGAGTTGTACCTGGTGCTGAGGGAATACATAGTACCAGATATTGACTTAGAGATGTTAAGGCTGCAAAGCATTGTCACACCGATACTGTCTTGCATGTTGGTGCAGCCTTTGGTGTCTTCCATCCCTTGTGCGCAATATGGAAAGGCAGCAGCCCCGCTGCAGCTGGCTCTATTCCATCCTAAAACCAAATTATTGAGAATTGCCTTTACGTACTGAGGAATCTACCACCCTTTTTGATAACGTTACCATGTCATTAATGACAGTGCTGTCAGATCTCTTTGCCTGTGCTGTGGGGCGTTGTCTCTGTTGCCACACTCCAGCATGATTCCCATGCCATTTGCAGACAGGGAGACTGGGGCATGCAGGGTGCTGCAGGCAGCTGCGGGGCTCCTGGGTTCTGGCCTACCGCCTTTAACCATAAGCTCAACCTCTCTCCTGGACGCAAGGTCATGGCTATGAGGAATACGTGCTGTGTGAATTATTCATGTTTTGTTTTTTTCAAGCCATGTCTGCTCCCTGGATCCCAAGCTATTTGTCTGTGTATTCCCATAAGTGTCGTGCTGCCAAGATAGAAGTCTCTTCACAAGACCTTCATACCAAATAGCACAGAGCCGCTCACACAGTCCCAGTGCTTTTTGTTATTCTTGCATCGAGTTGGATTCCCAGCATCTGGGTAGCAACTTGCATTGTTCAGCAGGGACAGCTTCCTGTCACCAGGAGATGAGGCAATCATGTTCCTGGGTGCGGGCTGCCCTCCCCGGCTGACGTGGGTTCCCACGTGGTGTTTACCAATGCAGGGGGACTTGCAAGCCACCATTGTTTCTTCATTGTGAGCATTGTTTACGGGAGCTCAGGCGGTGCAAGTCCGGTGCCAGGCGCTGGTGAAAGAGAACTGCGCTCTCATCAGTGTGGGATGAATCCTTCCTCTTAGCTATGGGGAAAGGGAGAGCAGAGAGATGCTCCCACTGCTGGAAGGTGTCGTGTTGTGACTCCTCCGAACACATCTGTTTTGAAAACCTAAGGAGGGTCGGTCAACAGTGTGCTGTGGGTAGTGCTGTTAATATCTGCTGTCTCCTCTGAGACCTGCAAAGCATCTGTGGGTTCACAGGAGGTCAGGTTCAGTTCCAGGGATGCGAATGTGACATTTCAGTCAGCGGAAGTATTCCTTCTGAATATGTGTATTACACACTGCAGTGGGTGGTGTACTTTAAGCTGTAGTTCAGGTGACATTAGAAGAAGAGCAGCTCAAGTTCTTAGTGACACTGAATTTTAATAACCAGATGCATCACCTGGCTTTTATTTATTTGTGTCCTCTAACACCAGAAACTTGTTACTTCACAGCACTTGAGATACCGATATTGCATAAATATTCATTTTGGCATTTCTAAACACCAACTCCTTAATACAAATTTCATGTAACACGTTTTTCCTGATAGTTACAAATTGGATTGACATCCCATTAATCACCTCACCTTTACATGCTCTGAGATGATACAGACACGGGCGTTTGCTCGTGAAGTCCCTCATTCCCATTCTCCTGCTCAAAGGTCCCAAACAAAACAGTTCAACTGGATTCAGTGTGCCACTACAGGGTGCTGTGCTTCTTACAAGTGTGCTCTGCTAAAGGAGGGCCCAAGGCTTGGTAGCAAACTGGGGTGCAAGAAGGGCTGGGTAGCCAGGGTCTCAGAGCTCACTTGGGACCCCCAGCTGGCAGCTGTTGCTATGGGGGGAGCGTGGTGCCTGTCCCGCTCACCCTGCCTTCCCATTGAGCTGGATACCAGGCTGCAAACGGGGCTTCAGTCCCCTCCTCCAGGGCTGGTGATCACAAGGAGGCAGAGGGGATTTGAGACAGGACCTGGGACCTGTTCCAGAGCATCAAACAGCATGTCAGAGGCAGGAGAACAGTATTGTTGCTTTCGGTCCCAAGCGATGTGTGTGACCCCTGACTCTCTCTTGCGTTGTCTGTCTGTGCATCCGCAGGGCCAAGGAGATCTCCTGAAGAACGCCAAGAGCGAAGCCCTGGAGAACATGAAGCAGATCCAGCTAGCATGCCTGTCGTGCGGACTGAGCAAAACTGGAAGTGGGCAGGCAGACGCCAAGTCGAAACGGTGCCTGGAGGCAATACAGGAGAAGGATACCGGAGATGAGAACGGGAGGCTGTGAAGGGGAGGCAGAGCTGTCGCATTTGTCACAGATTTCAATAACTCTAAACTATTTTTTTAAAGCATTTAAAAATTCACACAGGAATGCCCTCTACAGGGTGTTGATAGTATTAAAATCCTCACAATGTCAGTATTTTAATGCAGTTAATTTATCTAATTTAAACTCTGGTAGTGAGATTTCTAATGAAGCCAAGCTGTCTGTGTGCAAGTGCGCGTGTGTGCACGCACATGAAAATCCTGTAGACACCCTTTCATGCATTGCATTAGTCATTTGCTAATTTATTCCTTTATCATCTTTGAATAGGCCTGTTCATTCTGAAGATCAAAACAAATAGAGAGTACTTGTATCAGTTTTGTGCTTTATTTTACTCTCCAGCTTTTATAATTTTAACTTATAGGTTACATTACTGTTACGCTGTTTAAGCAAATGAAATATAACAACAAATGTCACTGACAGCTGTTTTTGTGAGGACAAAAACAGTGGTTTGGTACAGATCCTGAATGTGATTTTTAATGAACAATTCATACCAAGGAAATGGAATATTAAATGGTCAGAGTCGTTGGATAGATTGTGATCACATTTGAGGTGTACATTTCACTGAATTTTAACAAACTGCTCTTCAAGATGCACCCAGACAGCATGTACTAACATAAGAACTAGCTGATTTATTTCATACCAGTAAATCAGTGCTGCCTTGTAGATCTGCAGGACAGCTACAGTCTTTGTTGATTGGTACTAACTTTTGTAGTAATGACCAGAGCTAGTCAGCCCCTTAGTTACAAGGAGAGCTGTGAATATCCTTTGGTGATCGTGAACTCTAAAAATGACCCTCAGTCTGTTCTGAAACACCCCGTGATGCTGGTAATGGAAGGAAGGTTTTACAGATTTCACAAACTTGTGAGGTTTACAGTGAGAGGTGTGGGAGGTCAGATCTTGCTTGCTGCCTTCTGCTTAGATGTTGAAGTCAGTTGGATGAAGTGAGTAGGATCTGGACCTACGTTGTTGTGGTTAAGAGTCATGCTGTGCTAGACATTTGAAGCAAGGCTGCAGAACTGCTGCAATATGTAGTGTAGAGAAATAGCTCGGGGAAAAAAACAGGGTACCAGCATTTCTGTGCAGCAGTTACAAATACCCTGACATGTCATATGTTTAGGATGATTTTGAGAATTGGATACCTCCTTGTTCTGATGTAGAAAAGAGATGGAGAATGTCACAAAGCAATGCACCCTCGCCCCTCCCACTGTCCAGTTCATGTATACTCACAACATTCATTTCAATCGTTTAAGTACTGTGCTTGAGTGTAGTATTTGTGTTACCTTTAACAGGACTAAGTGTTTTATGGTTATAAAAAGACTATATTTATTTAAAGCATTGCTTTTATTTTGAAAAGCTACTTTTTAAATTAATTTGATTAACAAATATGCTAATTTTCTGAACTTAACAAAAAGTAATTGCTGAAAGTTTGACCACTGGAGAATCTTATATAGCTATTGTGTTATTTTTGACTTCTTAATAACACTATTATGTTCATGTTGCACATTACTGAGAGAGTAAAGCTATGAAACAACTTTGACCATGGTTTTAAAGTGATTTAACACAGAAGGTAATCAGCAAGACTTGGATAAAGGCAGGTTAGAGTGGGTAAGTTTCTTGAGATGCAGTTCCTCGTAGGAACTGTATTATTGCAAAAATTGTAACTCAGATGTTCTAAATACCATTTCAGTAAAACCTGCCAGACTTGTTCACATCTGACCCTAAATCCTTTGTTTATCTCTCCATTAAGTTAGGTGTGGGTATTCAGCCTTCCTTGAGGTATGGCAAGAGATGTTTCTTGTGTTTCAGGCAAGGCATAAAGCCCGGATCAATGATGTAGGTGTGTGCATTCACGTTTTGGCCTTCTGGGTTACCTTCCTGATTTCATCGTGTCTATATGAAAAACAGCACTTGGCCTTCAGGATTTACGGTTACAGAAGATGGAAATTGTTAATCTAGCACCACCTTTGGAAAACATCTCTCAGAAGGAAGAGGTTGCTTCAGGAAGCTTGCCTCTTGGTGCTTCATTTAAACCAAGAAATAGCTTCATTTTTTTCAGTTTGAAAGGCTATCTTAATGTCCGTACAGGAGCTGCTGGCAAAATACCTTCTAGTCCTCCTTCCTTCTCTGATATTATAAACAAATGAACATAAAATTATGTAGAGAAAGGCTTGCTTTCTGTGCTCACATGGAAAGGGGTACCACATAGCTCTTGCTCTTAGATGTATTTGCACACCCACAAGATGGTGCTGGATGGAAATCCCATAGCATGCATCCCCACGTCTTTCATGCCAGGTTTAGAATTAATATTATGTCCTGTGCCAAGGTCATGCTGTGTGGCTTTTTGTGCCAAAATACAGGGAGCAGAAAACCTTGGGCATCCTGGACTGACCCCAGTGGCTGGGACTGTGCCTGAGCTGGTGCCCACAGCCCTGCAGCTGGACCAGCTCCACCTTCCCTCCTGCACAAAGAGAGGGCTGGCAGCAAAAGCTCACCTTGCTCCTCTGTGTCTCTTTCAAAGTCACTGGAAGTGGGTGTGGATGGTAAAGTGTCAGTCAACATAATAAAAATTCAGCCTTCAAGGAGAACACATGAAAAATCATGTTCAGCATCAACAGCAACAACACCCAGGGGACTAACAGCTTGGCCTTTCGGGGAAGGTTTCATGCCATGCCTTGTTTCTTGCAGTGGCAGAGTCACAATTTGCCTGATGTTCCACCTGAGTAGGAGGATATTATCTATAGCACTTCTGGGGTGGTGCTATAGGAAAAGGAAAGGGTTACAAGTATTTGCATTTCTTTACAGTGTGTTTTAGCAACTAGAAATCAGAGAAGCTCTCAGGGACTGGCATAGGGAGGTGTCTTCCAGAGGCAATATGGGATGGAATCCTACTGGGTTCTCGATCCACCTCTGCCACCAAGTCCTACATCTTTACAGTAGCTATTTTCCCTGTGTCATTCTCTCATGTGTAAGATAGAGGTGATGATGTTTTCCTTTCCAGGCATGGATTAGGTGACAGATTTCTGAAACACCTTTCTGTGTGATGGTGCTCTCAGGAGCACATCCAGACACTGTGTTTGGGCTGTCCTGTAACACCAGTGTCTGCCAGGTCCTCCCACCATTGGTGAGTGCAGGTGATCCAGCACATGTGAGGGCTGAGCCATGACCTGCTCCCCTCTCCCAAGAGCATCTGTTCCTCCAGCACTCAGGGGTGTGTTATCTACGTGTTTATGTGTCTAGCACCTACCAAACTGCACCTTTGGTCAAGTGTGGCAGAGGGACAGTTACCTCCAAGGTGTTAAGTTCTGGCAAATTTCCTAAGCAAAGATGACTTGGGGGCCCTGGCAACACCTTCCTGGGCATGGGGCTACAGCGTGACCTCTGTGTGTCAGGCACCAGGGCCCACAAGAGAGAGTGGACACAGAGGTTTCACTTGCATTTTGCTTCTTATGTACATGAAGGAATCCCACCATGAAGCATGGGAAATGAGGCTAAATCATTACAGCTGTTCACACACCTGATTAGTTTTAAATCAGCTGGAATAGTTTTTACCAAATTTCATGTGGTGGCATGACCAGCAGGAATGACCCCTTCCTCTTCCCTCTCTTGAGCTCAGAATGAGTTAAAGCACCACACTGTTCTGCTGCTTTCTGTATCATTTTTCATGCATTTTATTCCTTGTTTTTCAAAGGGATAACATAGCTTCCCAGTGCAAACAAGGTGAGAGTTTTGCGTGTTCTTCCTTCTGAGATTCATCTCCCAAAATAGATCGTTATCAGATAATTGCATGCATAGGGATAGATTTCCTGTATAATAATCTGTCTTTTCCATCTCTCTGACACACTAGGTTGTAGCCTTCTTAGCCTCTGCTCCACTCCTGTGGTGACAGACAGCAGCTGTGTGCAGGGGACTGGCTCAGGAAGCTTCAGAAAAGAAGAGGGGGAGAGGATTCCTTCCCTGCTTGCTTTCCCTGCTTGCTGCGGGACTGAGCGTGGCAACCCTGGCTCATATCACAGCAGCAGTAAATGATGTACATGTTCAATAAATCTGGGATTTATTTCTTGTAAAGTGGGATGCTAACAGGCAGAAGGTGATTGTGAAGGAGGAAATGTCTGGACACAGTGAATGTGCACTTGGGAGAAGACAAACACCAGGCACCCCATCAGCCCCTGTCACCTCTCTGGGCAGGCATGAAAATCCGTAGGGTTCCATAATATTTTACCTGTAAAACTGTCTCCAAATTGCCACAGAAAGTAGAAGGCAGTATGTTTCCCAGGGCAGCTGGCGAGTACTGCCAGCGTGCATTTCCCAGCTCCAAAGCGTGAGCGTTGTTTGAGACCATTCTGGCATGGAACCTTTGGGTTGTTTTTGCACAGCCTCAGGCTGAGCAGTCTTGCATTTGCTTTCCACAGCAGGTCCCTGAAAAACTGTTTCCTTTTTAAAATGATGTCGGGGAATATGTGAGTTCAGTAACTGAGATGTGAGCGGCCGGGCCACAAATGTGATGCAAGCACTGTCCCACCAGCTGTTCCCCTGCCAACAGAGAGCACTGCCTGAACATGCCCCCAGTCAAACGGGTCATGTTTTCAATGAGGATTTTCAGGTCCCTCCGATTATTTGGAATGGTTTATGAATAAATTGATTTTGCAGGAAATATTCATGGATTCCTTTCAAGAAAACGTGGAGAAATCAAAATCTTGGTCAACGAATGCATGAGCAGGAGGCTCAAAGTGTTACGTTTGACAGCTGTTTGCTGTGCACAATCCACACAACCCTGCCCTGGGAACTGGAAGAAAAATGATGGATTGCAAAGGCAAGTTTGAGTTGTTAGTGGTGTTAGAAGTATTATCCCCGGTAAACTGTGCAGTGGGGACTCTTTTGTTTATTAAAACGTGAGTATAGTAGGGTTGGGAAGCAAATGTAATACTTAAGGCCGAAAGTAAATGAGCGTGGAGAGGAGGTGTCATGTTGGCATGTGTTGCAGGATCCTGAGTTTTGGGGATCTCCATGGGTGAGCACTGGCCAAGGGCCTCCAGAATGGGGCCATCAACCTCCCTGCAGTGGCAGTGAAGGGCTGCTGGGGCAGGAAGGAGGTTGGTAACTGGTGGGGTTGATTTCCACCAGCAAAAGTTTGCACAGATCTTAGTGAAGTTTGGGGATAGTGGCGGTGCTGATCAGTCCCATCCCTGACCCATGGATTAGTGTGGCTGTGGGAGAAACCCTCAGGTTTCATCCTACCCCTCAGTGGGTAGGATGGTCTGTGGCCATGGCCCTGGGACCTAGGGGAATTCACACCAGTGGGAATCCCCAGATCTGGGTGGGTTTGCAGCAGCTGGGGCTGCAGCACTGATGGCACTGGACTCAAGTAGTTTGTTGCTGTGGCCTGGCAGGTAGAAGTGCTGTTCAATGTGGTTTCTTACTGCAGGTGTCAATCAGTTTTAAGTGATACATCATTAAATCACCTCATTTGACTCTGACATGCAAAAATCACAAAATTGCTGTGCTTCAGTGACAAAATGTGCCACCAAAAGCATTGTAGGTATTTCTGTTTGCAGTAATGCGTCAGGTATTATTTTTTGTAAGACAAAACTGATGATCTTTTTTGACCCAGAAGTATTAGTCCTCAAAGTCAATCTGACTGTAGTTCATCCTCAGTCTCTGAAGTGAATTTAATCAGGAGCTTAGAATATGGGAAGAGATTGAATATGCTAGGTGAAGCATTAATTTTGGATGGCATCTAAAATGCAGCTAAATAAGATACTAGGTATACGGGAGGGAGATGAGATTAGAAGTAGACAAAGGTCTGTATTAATCTGGTTTGTCTGCAGCCACATGTGGGGAGAATGGAGGAATACAGATGAATTATTTTTACGCTTCTTTACATAGGGTCTGCTGGACCAGCTACACATAATACAATTAGAAAGAAGACACAAATTATGATTCAGACCGCAGGAGCTGCTATGGTTGTTTATGATGCTGATGGATAGAGAAGGGTAGCGGCAGCAAAGCGCAGCGGGAGTTGTGCAGCCCTGCGGCCGCAGCATTAGTGCGCTGTGCACAGGGGAGAGGGCGAGAGGTGCTGCTGCTCCCTCCTGCAAAGAGCAGAGAGGCCAAAGTATTGGTCTCTGCTGCTCTTTGGGTTCTCCCAAAATAAAATTGAAGAAATAGAGTGTGCTGGAGAGGCAGAAACGAAGAAGAACATGGTGATATCAGCAAGTCCACTGCTTGCTAGTATTGGTGTACTGCCCTTCCTACCTTTGCCTTTGTGATTCGTGGGCCCCGACTCGGGCGTGCTGTGCTGGTTTGCAGCAGCCTTCCTGCACAAGGTGTTTCCAGAGCCAGAGCAGCACGGATGCACCTGAGCTGTGCTACCGGCTTCTCCTCAGCACCAGGGATAATCTGGTTTGCTCCTTGCCTTTGCACTCCCCTATGGCCTCTATGTTTTACAGACTCCAAGCAGTGAAAAGGAAATTACTTGTGCAATGATTTGGTGTAGAACCAGTGGGCACTCAGCCTAGGGCTGCAGGGAGCCCGCTCTGGGACATGTGGGGCTGCCCAGGGCTGGCAGCAGCTCACTGTGGGGCTGCTCGCTTGGAGACTGCCTGGTGAAGCCAGTCTTAAGAGGTTCAGACGAACTGCAGTGTGAGTAGGCTCAGCTCCCATCGAAGCCAAACTGTAATGTCTCCTGTTGTGCTGTGACTCCTGTTGTGCACCCGCGTCTCATCTGCAAGTGGCCAGGCACCCGTGCAAACCAACCCACTGCCTCCTGCTGAGGTCCATCCCAGCCTCCTGGTGCCTGCTGCCTTGCCACGGCATGCGGTAGGCTGTCCCGACTCCTGAGTGGGAGAGTGGCAGCACCCTTTCAGGGCTGGCATTAGACAGTGGTTTGGAAACAAAGTTATTCTGAAGTACT
Source organism: Thinocorus orbignyianus (assembly GCA_013400375.1). Lineage (NCBI taxonomy): Eukaryota > Metazoa > Chordata > Aves > Ciconiiformes > Thinocoridae > Thinocorus > Thinocorus orbignyianus. The sequence continues at coordinate 470,174 of VXBW01004074.1, read as the reverse complement.
GAATACCTTGACCAAGAAAACAACCTGGAGATGCACAGCAGCAGGCAGACTGACCTGGTAGAGCACCCCCTTGTCAGATCAGCCAAAACATTTTGGAAGTGACTGAGTGCAGAGTTAAGAATTGTCATCAGAGGAAACCCGAAACACCAACTCCACAAGACTGGCTTGAGTTTGCAAACAGTGTCTGAAGTAGGCTGGGACTTGCTGTGAGGCACGTGTCCCTTCCAGCAAGCAGAAGCTGTATTTCAGAACAGCCTGCTGCAATGCTTAAGGTCTGAGCAGAGGCAGGATGTGCGCAAGTGACTGCCTACAATCCGGCTGGCTGGGGGTATCAGCAGACCCAGGTGGATCTGCAGGTCAGAACCTGTGAAAACTTCCAGCATTGTCATGCCTGTCACTGGTGTTTCAGACTTGTATCATGTCTGACTGTTTCGCAGAGGAAAGATTGTCCCTGGCCCAAGGCCATTTGCAGAGCTCAGCGCCTGGGGCGGCGTGGTGAGGCTGAGCAGGGAGAGCTCTCCAGGAGGAGCCGTTGCCTCTCATCTGCGCTGCTCCATCTGCCAGCCGGGTGCTGGGATGGAGGGTGTTAACCGGAGTGATTTGTCAGGGATCTGGGTGCCATCTGTTGGCACAGCTGACCTCTTCACTGAGATATGAAAAACCACACATAGACTTCCATCTATATTGCTTGCCATTTGATACTTGTATTTCTCATCATGGCTTACTTTCCCCCTGCCACTGGGAACTCTGAAAATATTGTGTATTAGAAGAGCTATAATGAATGTTTGTGATGGGTTGTGTCAGTTCTGTAGAAGAAGATAATTTTTTTATTGTTCTTATTGATTCTAATTTGATATCTCCTAGCACGGTGATTGCAATAAACCTGTAGCTGTGATTAGGTTGGAATTGTCTCTCCTAGGTCTTGAAGAGATGTATTATGCGAAAATTGACACCGTGGTCTGTCACACTCTGTGCGTAGAAGCTGTTACCAGGGGATTATTTTTTTTAACGCTTAAAGGTCGTAATTAACATCAAATGAACACGAATGTCCCCAGCAAATTACCAGGCAGCAAATTGAGGACACATGAAAGTCTCCAATGTGGAGTCAGACAACAGCATTAATGAAGACAGAATGGCACCAGTTTTGATTCCTCCCATTATTTATATGAATTGGATGTGAAAATTGACTAAATAGTATTTAATGACAAAGTGCATAGGAAAGAGCCTTAGGTCTGGTGAGGAATTTTTATTGGGTAGCCTTACAGGCTGGGGCTTCTGGATCCCAGCCATCCAGTGAGAAAAAGCAGCTTGTGTCTCCCTAGTCCTCAAGGCAGCAGGTAGCAGTAAGACCTGCCTTTTCCTAGCAGGCGAGCAGGACAGACACTGCTCTGAACCGTATTCTGGAGAGGCTCGGTGCATCCCTGCGTGGTACCCTCCAACTGCTGGGAGGTCCCCAGTGGAGGGGCCAAGAGTCTCCCATGCTAAGAATTTGCACAATTAGCAGTGCCTCAGCCTGATGATGAGAGCAGGGTGGGTTCCTGGGGACAGCGGTGCCTGTAGCAGCTCCTCTGTGCACGAGGCTGCCAGCCAGCTCATGCAAGGCAGACTTTTCTGGGCAGCAAAAGTCTTTCTTGAAATAGATACTGAAATAGGTGTTTTTAAGCAGCAGTTTGTCTCACCTGATATAGCTGTGCACTTTAGGAGAGGATTTACTTTTATCCTAATAATGACAGATTCATGCTGTTTCCTGTGAGTATTTGTACTGGAAACCCTTGAAGAGAAACCAGGCCTTTGTCTGCATAAAAACAGCTCACTGTGACAGCCTGTCAGAGCGTACATTTGTACAGGGCCAAGTGATGTACCTTCTCCATTATTTTTCGTGTTCTTTGACCAAGACAATCCAAGAAAGGTGATGGGGGCGTTGTGGGGATTCAGGTTATCCTGTAAAAACATGGAGACAGATGCTGCTGTTGGCTGACAAACATTTTGTGATACTAAGTGGTTTGAACCATCACATCTGCAGAAACCAGAGGAGGAGGAGAAAGGGTGGCTTTCAGCTCCACAGACCCTGTGCTCATTCCTTCTCCAAGTGGAGTCTGAGGTGAACCATGGCACCACCATGGGCTTACCAGCCAGGAAAATCCTCTGTAGCAAATGCCAGAGACCTCCATCCCAAGCAGAGCGGTGTTCTTGGCAGGAGCAAAGCCACAGGGAGGAAACAGGAACCTGTCAGCAAGGTAAAGTGCTACATCTTGTTTTGTTTGGAACTAACATTGCAACCTGACCTGAGGGGAACATGAAGATAATCTTTGAGAGACTGAAGCAGGCATAAGGACAGTGCCGTGAAATTTGAAGGGTCAGCATCAGGGATGGTAGGGTGTCTCTGCTGCTCCTGCATAACAGATTTCAGCCCCCTCAGTGAGACAAATTAAATTTTTCCTTGGGCCTGGCTGTGCCTTTACAGCACATCATGAACATTCTATTTCTTCCTGCACTGAAAATGGTTGCACCTTCTCCTGGGAAAGGCAAATTGATTGTAGGGAGTTCAAAGAATGAAAGCTGAGCAGGTGGCTTTCTAGATTATACACTTTTCTTGGCAGGAGCTACTTCTCTGAGCAACGTGCCTGCTTGCAAGAGAGAAACACTGAGAGGACTGTAATTCCCTGGGATGGGAGCGTCAGCGGCAGCGGCTGGAGAGTGAAGGTTCTGCAGAGTGAAGCTGAAAGGATGAATCTGTTGAACTGCACATCCCATTAAAACAGGTGGCTGGACAGAAAATTGCTTCTAATGGCATCCAGAATGGCTGCGACGTCAGACGGGGATTTAGTGCCGTTGCCCATGTGGCTGTGTCTGCCAGAGACAGAGCGCCTCAGTGTGAAACACAGCTGTGGCTCTACCTCCTGGCCCTTGGGCATGGGCAGAGCGGGGCCCTGGGGTCTGGCACTCCCCAGCTCAGCCCTGCGGGATGGTGCAAGGGCACAGGAGGGCTGCAAGGATGCAGCCTCTGGTCTCATGCTGTATTTTAGCAAGTGAATGTCCTCCTCTTGGAAAAGGCACCTCAGTCCTGCTAGGTCCCTGCTGAGTGGTTGGTTTGTGCCAGGTAACAGGGAAATAGACGAAGAAATCGCCATTTCTTGTGATGCCCATTCAATGAGTGGAGAGGTTTGTCCTCGTTTCCTGGAAGGGCTCCCATGGGACTTCTGCACTCCCGGTGCTGGGACTGTCACTATTTTAATGCTATTACACCCTGCATCCATCAGGCAAGGCGGTGTGCCCTCATTGGACACAAGAGGGACATGGAGGCAGAAAGTGCAGGAGATCGGCTAATGGGGAGCTGAGGTCTGTGGCAGAGCAGGGAACCAAACTTCTCCCTGGGAATGTAATGCAGGCCTTGTATTCCCCATGCAGGCTACAACTCCCCATCCTTCATGAACTGCTATGTTCAAGGAAAACTTTTAATTGGGGACTTAATCTTTTCTTTAAGACAAGTGAGAGAGAGATGATGAGGGATAAAGGTAATTAATTACGTCAGTCTGTCTTTTGAATGTTGGTTGTTCTGTAACCGACTGAACAGAAATTTTTGAAAGCACCGTTTAAGCAGGCATAAGATTAGCCAAGATTAATAAGGGTTTCTGCCTGGTAGCCTAAATCTAATATCTTTCAGTTAGCAATCCTTGTTTCGTGTCAGTGAATCTTCTTGTAACAAGGAAAAGAGTATAGTTATACAACAGAGTTTGGGGGGTTCACTTGTCATGTGAAAGGGATTTAAAGTTGTTTTCAGCACCTGAACTGCTTCTGACATTTAAGGGAGCCCAGAATGTCCTCTCAGAGGAAGCCACAAAGACATCTTCTCTTGTGCTAATGCTGATGTTCATATGGAGAGTTGCCCCAAATGCTTCAGTCGCAGGACGATACTGGTCCCTTCATATAACGGTATCTGAGCCCATTACTTAGGAAAAGAGATCGCAGGTACTTTCTTTCCCCCAGAGATTGTTCTATCTGGAAATCCTGGTCTGCGTAGCATAAGCACAGGCTGCACTTCCGCAAAATCTATGGGGGCTGAGCAATCCCTTTGCTTCAGTGAAACTACTCATGCACCACTGCTGCTGGTGAGTGTTTTGTGCTGAAGGGCAGCACAGAAAATCCAAGGTTTCCTGCAACCAAAGCGCTTCCTCTCTCCCACCACAAGCAGGATATCCTTATGAAGGACTCTGAATTGGTGATGGTGCATTTCTAGTTGGGCTACACCAGCTACTATTTGCACCTTGGCACAGACTGAGAGGTCTGCGTGCTGTGCCCAGCTGCAAGGTGTACAGCACAGTCCTTGCTATGAGGCTGCATTTCACCATCCCTGCTGGTTTAGTTTATACATCTTCTTCCAGCTCATGGTTTGCAATGGTTTTTGAGCAAACAAACCTTTCTTGGCCATGTTGGTACAGGCTTATCCTTCTCAGCTGTTTCTTTCGGGCATGATGAGCAGAGACCTCCCCAAGGAGCCTCATGCCTGCTGCTGCGCTGCAGTCTTCTACCTTATCCCTGGCTCTGCTGGTGAAAGGTTCCCACTGAGCTGTGTGCTCCTGACATGGGCAAATTTCCAATGAGCACATCAGGCCTCTTCGGAAGACTTCTCCATCTCTGCTTGCGCTTGGTTTTAAGAGTCAAAGGCACTTTAAGTCTCCTCTGTATTATTAACTTCAGGCGCTGCAGTGCACCTGGTCACTGGGTTAAAAGTCCTTTAAAGTGCTGTATAAAGGGGAAAGCAAAGCCTTTTCTATAATGGCTTCAGATGCTGCAGCAGCAGAACACCTGAATTGTTTAGATAATAATTGCCTTAAAGCCCCTGCTTTTATGGTTTGCCCTTGTGAGAGTCTGTGCTCAAATTGCTCCCTTGGGCTGTGCAGCATGAGCAGAGGATGGGGAGGCTGTGCCCGTCCTTGCAGGCAGGGCCAGTGCGCCTGAGAAAATGATGAAGTCTTTTCCCCTAGTGCTTGGGGCACTCCTGGTTCTGTGTTTGGGGGGGACACCAGTTATGAGCTGCCACAGCTGAGGCTGAGAACATCTCCATGTGATAAAATGTGTGAGGTCCCTCATGTTAGCCTGTGGGGATACTGCAGAGTGGCCTTTGTGATTGCATTCCCTTTCCCCAAGGGGAGGAGGTGAGCCAAAGCCTGATGCCGTGTGGACACTTGCTTCAAGGAGAAGAGGCTTGTTTCAGTGTAGGTAAAGTGGTCTCCAGTTGACTCTGCATGACTGAGACAAGAGCGTCCCTTCCACAGAGCACACATGTCATTTGACCACATAGGCATTTCCTGGGGCCACTTCTCTATTCATCCTGCAGGCTTCATCAAATTCTTCTGTTTCCAAGAGCTGAGATAATGCTGCAGGTGCTCCCACCCCATGGCAGCTGTGAGGCAAAGCCTTAATTTAAACCTCAAAGAGAGGTTGTCCTGGTTTGGGGTAAAATGAACCAATTTTCTGTTTTACAATTTTACTTTCTTAGCTGGGCCTCTTCTAACTAACTAAACTCTGAAATTAACAGCACACTGTTCAGAGAAACTGCTTCATCTCACAGTGATAAGACCCAATTATATCAAGGAATGGTATGCAGACAGGCCCTTGTTTATCCTTATTGCTGGAACAACCAAGGTCAGGTAATTTTGTTATTCTGCCCGTTGGAGGGTCAGAAGCGGAAGCATCGAAGAGTCCCAACTGCAAGGAGGAGCGGACAGGACAATTGACCCAAAACCTGACCAACAGGGGTATTCCATCCCATCCGCATCATGCTCAGTATAAAAGCTGAGGGATCGAAGGGTCAAGCTCTCTTTTCCCCTTCTTCCTCTTCCTTCAATGGCCAACGTCCAAGGAGGACCCTGCCTGTTCGTCTGCCTTTGATCCCGATCCAAGCGTTCCTGACTCCAGATCTGGAATCCAGCTCCTGTCAATCATTGACTCCAGCCTGGGACTGTTGCCTGCTGGTGACGTGGTCGTCATCCTGAGAGCTTAATACGGTTTTGTATATACTGTATACTTTTATTTTATTTTTCTTTTTAAAATTTTCTTTTATTGTTCATTATATTATTATTCTTTATGTTTTTATTAAAGTAGTTTAGTTTTTCTAAACTCCTGAATCTCTTTAATTTCTCCCTCTCCTCTCCTTTTTCCTTTTTAAAAAAGGGGAAGGGGGGGGAGGGCTATCTGTCCTTCAGTTCTGATTTGCTCAGAACCACGGCAGAGGTATGTTTTGGTATGTTGTAACTTGGTTGGTTGTACCCCAAGAAAATCCTTGAAATCAGTTTCCCAGTGGTTGAATGGTGTTAGACATATGTGGACAGCTAAAATGGCCTAGATTTGAAAGTTAATTAAGATCAAGCTAATTAAGGCTAAAATGGTTGTGAATGTGACTGTCCCCAATAGTATTTGATGTAGTTTAACAAAGTTGCCTTAAATTCAGACCTTTAGTTAGCAGAGAGCAAATGTCTTGTTTGACAAGCACTGGGCTGGAGAACTGCCCAGGGATGGAGGGCAGCTCCTGGTGAGTTAACACATCACTGCTGCTCAGCGATTGAAAACTGGCAGCAATGTGAGAGAACAGGGCAGTTAACCAAAAAGCTCCAAGGTAAAGAACCCCCAGTCTGTGAGGCGATGTTTTGTCGTTATAACCCCTCATGCTTTGACCGAGCCATATGGTAGCAGTTTCTTTCACAGCGCATCCCTGGGGTGCAGGTGATGCCAATCTCCCACTTTTAAATCAGCTGGTGCATTGATAAATTGGATGGCAGAGTGAGCTGCTGCAGATTATTGCACAGTTACTCCTCAGCAGTCGATGTGGTGCCATGCTTTCATCACTCTAGTCTTGCCAAAAGGGAGACAGGAGTGCAGAGGTGCTGGCTGGTGGTCAGGGCTCTCTCACCATTCAGTGCCCTCCATCCTCTCTGCTACTGTCCTCTGGAGGAGCTGAGGAGACCCTGCTCCAGCCTGGCCTTTGTTGAAGAGCAGTGTCTCTCCCAGCCACTGAGGAGGTTGCAGCAGTAAAGACACAGTTTGGGGACCTGAGCCAGCCTATGGCCATGTTGAGGCATGTAACTACCTCTGCCCTTGTCCTCCTGGTGCCAAGGTGAGGGCAGTATCTCCCATGCCTGTATCAGGTGAACCTGGCTGCTTTCCATCACCTCTGGGGAAAAGCTTTTCTTGCCTTTGTCTTGGAGAGATGTTGGGGGTAGTATAGGTGCATCTCAGCCTGGGAAGCCTCAGTCTAGCTTTCTTGGGAAGCATGCCATTCAGCCTGCAGCTTCTAGGTTTCATGTGTTGCTCAGCCTGGACTAAGTCTCTGACCCGCTGCTGAGCTGGCAGCCTGTCCTCTGTTTGCACGAGGAACTGGGAGATTTTCTGTGCTAAGTGAATGCCCTCCTGGCTTGGAAGGGGCTGTGTTGTTAATTCCTCTGCTTGGCAGGACTTCTGCACTCATGTTTTCTTCTGAATCACAGAGTTCAGTGGTGCAAACTCTGTTGCTGTAAATGAAACTCAGGTAAGCTAGACAGCCCATACCACATACCATACTCTGGTAAAGGTTTTAAAATGAGGTCTTCCTGTTATTTGTGAGAAGAGGAGTCCCTAGGAATAGTCTTCCACTCTTTTTTCTCAAATCATTAGGGTATATGACTAACAAGAGGGGAGATGGGCAGGGACAGGAGTTGCCTGGAGCAAGCACATAATGTTTCCATTTTGGAGGGAATAACTTCTGCTGTCATTATGTGGGAAGCAAGGATGGAATTTTTCACCCTGGCTTCCAGATTGCACAGAACGAAGCCTTTGTGGATGAGGGAAAGCTGAACAAATGTGGTTACTTTGAATCAAAGCTGCCTTCTGCTTGTACTCTGGTGCAAACATGAAGCAAGTAGTACAGCTTTGGCATGGTCCTTGACCTGCTGTTTTTCAGTACGTATTCTACATTGTTTCAGATTGATTTCAATTAATAGAATTTATTCACCACCCATTTGGCATTTTTATCTGAGCTTAATATTCACCTGTGGCTTAAGTAAAATGAATATTTCACACCTTAAATTATGCACGCACTGCAGCACTGCTGGCATCTCAGGCTTAAAGACCTTCGTGCAATTATTTGAGTCACCTGTTTTTTAGTGTCTCCTAGAAAGCGATGGGGAACTTTTGCTGGCCTGATGGAGAGCGGTGCTTGACTGCAGCAGAATGTGTGTCATGGGGTGTAGGTGGGAACACCGGCAGAGCTGCCCCCGTGCTGGGACCTCAAAAGCCTCCACCTTGAATACCAACCCCCAGCCCTTCGCTTTCCCTGTTCAGCACCAGAGGACTGCCCTGATCCCCTCCCACCTCTGTTTTTCCCTTTGTTGTGGGTTTCTCCCCACTAAGCATTTCCTTGGCCATGCTTTCTGGGCTTTATTCTCCTCTCTCCCTGTCTTCCCTTCTCCCCCAGTGAGCATGGTGCAGCTCCCTGGCAGTTGCCATAGAGATAACAGAGCCTTATCTCTACCTCTGCTTTTCTCTCCCTCTGTGAAAGGGGCTCCTAACCCCTCTGCAGCTTGGCTGTCTGAGCCAGCTGCATCAACGAGGACAAACCTGTCAGCCTGCCCTGCTGCCTGAGCAGGCTGTCCTGCAGACTAACAAGCTGTCTACCCCTGACCAAGGATGGATGGCTGAGGCATTGTATTGTACTTTAGGCACCCAGTAAGTTACACTGATCTCTGCGTGCTAGTGGAGGACACTGAATCTTCAAGTAGTCCTCTGGCACAACTGGATCTACAATCCCACTGGCCCTCCCCAGCTCTGTGCCCCTATATCTCAATCCACCTTCTGCCTTCAAGTTGCTGGGCGGATCATCCTGGTCCTCCTTGGGTGCAATGGCCACAGCAGCAAGAGTGCCAGTGCCTTTGAGCCCCTGCTTGCCTGGATGGGGTGTGCAGGAGAGAGGCAGATGGAGAAAGAAGGAGTAAGGGGCTTCACTCTGCTCAGCCCTTTAATTTCCTTTCCTCTATGCCCTGGACATGACTTTAGGTTGCTGCAGCCTGTAGCTGACTCAGTAGCGGTGCTGTGAGATTCATGGCTGGTGACCGGTTGGGAGATGAAAGGTAACTGTTTTTTCTCCTGATCTAATCTCACACTCCAGGGGGAAGAGACGATGTGGAAACTAGGCAAAGTGCTGAGAGTTAGTGTCCTTTGCTGACCTCATGAATATGATTATCTGAAAGGATGACCTTTACTCGGCAGTTTTGTACATGCTGTTCCAGAGCTATTATCTTGTACGTTGATTCAAAGTGATCAATATGCCTTCAAGAAGTTTGTCCTAAATACTTCTGACAAATTATTAATAGAAGTCATTTGAGCAGCCGGACTATTCAGAAAACTTCTTACTGTTCAAAATGCTTGCTGCTGGGATTGTAATATGTAAAATGTTAATTTTTTCTTTATACTTTTCTAAGAATTTCTGACAGAAGAAGAGAAGCTTTACTCTTTTAAAGTGCAGTAGAAATAGCAACACGACCACTCCAAACTCAGAGACTCCATTTGATCAGATGCAGACAGAGGTACCTGAAGAGTCTATGTTTTCTTCCCATGTTCACAGACATTTAGAGAAATGTGTCTCTATATAGCAGAAATGAGCAGAACAGCAGAGAACTTTAAAAAGTTCAGAAAAGGGAGTGTATTTGAACAGGGTTTCTCAAGCACTGCAGGATAAAACCTGGCCCATTTCCCCTAAATTGGAATAAAGGAGGAAGATTATGAAGTAAGTGATACTTCTAATGTGCACTTCTCCCTAATTGTTGGATGTTACAGAAAATATTATCTTTATCACCTTCAGTAGGGCACAGGGGTTCTGACTAGAGGTGGAATCCCAGGGAGATGACTGTCTTCCCTGCAGAGTCTCAGATGGAAGAGACGCTTTGACAGGGTAAATCAGATGCAGGACAAAGACTTTCTGATCACAGCTGGTTTCAGTGGGCTTATTTTAATGGGAAAACTCTGAGCTGAGGGCAAGCTCCACTAATGACTCAGAGTTGTGTATTGCAATAAAGGAATTGTAGAAGTTTTTATTTTTAATACTTCTGAGATTTTCTGTTCCCTACTGACACCACCACTAAAATGTCAAAAGATCTGAAGGGATGGAGAACAGCCCACTTGTAGTGTTTGCTTTCCTACCGAGCAGCCACTAGCAGGGTAATTTTACCAATCAATCAGAACCCAAAGAAACTTTTACTACAACTTGGTAAAATCTGCCTGTGTTGTTCAAGAGAGGAAGAATTGCCTGTAGAGAAGGCACTGACTTGGCCCTCTGAAGCCTAAAGCTGAGTTTGAAACATCTTGAGTTGTTTTGGGAAAGTGCCTAATTATTGTATGCCCCTTTCAAGTGTGACTGATTCTTTCCCAGTGAGGCTGGACTGTTTCTGTTGCAAGCCGTTCCTGACAGTGACAATATTCTATGTTCAAGGTCCTGTCACCACTGGATCGATCTTGTCTAGAGTCTTCTTGGTCCAACTGAAGGATAGCTATAAAAATCAAAATGCAGGATGTGGAAAGTACAAAACTAGTTGTATATATATAAACAGCTTCTGTCATCAGTTTACTCTTCAGTACAGTGGGTTGTGGGCCAAGGTTATTTGTTGATGTGCAAACTAACACTGCCTATGGGTTTCAGGTTCTTACTGCTTTTGAAGATTGCTGCTTGTCCTATGGCTGATGGATGAGTGTTTTAGGCCTCAAAACTGTCCCAGCAGCACTTCTGAGACACTGGGACTATAACTATGAAATAATTAAAAAAAAAAAATAATAAAAAAGAAGTCGCTACTTTCTCCCCATGCTGACTGAGAAAGCAGTTCAAACAGATAACAGCTTTGAGATAAGCCAGATGTGTATATGTTTCCCTTAGAACTGGAGCCTTGTGTGTGTTTATGGTTGCAACAGCTGTAGGTGTGCACGTCCCCTCCAGTGTGGGCAACCTGTCATCCAGCAGAAGGAGCCACTGTCTCTAGCAGCCTGTCTGGCACCCAGTGCACTGGCTGCTGCAGCGGTATCAGGGTAGGGAGTGACAGGTTTAATACTGTCTCTGCTCTGCTAAACGATGTTGCTGGAGCTGAAATAAAACTGCAGCGTCTGAAGGCAGTGGCTCTGCTGGCTGGGTGAAGGATGTTCCAGCTGTACTGGTCACTGCGTAGTTTCCAGAAATATATCTGTGCTTCTTCTCCCAGAGCGTTCTGAAAAATGCTGCAGGGAAACAGCAAAGGACACAGGTGGCCAGAGGCTCCGACACAGCCCCGGTCCTAAGGGGAAAGCTAGTCTAAACACGTAAAAGTCTGCCAGTGTGCATCTGTGTCTGAAGCAGACACTGAATTTTTCACTTTTCACACCACTGAGCCAGAAGGGCTGCCCGCTCGCCTGGCTCACCATGAGCACTTGCAAGCCTCCAGGGCAACCTGAGTGCCAACTTTTTGAGGGCTGATTTTGGGAAATTCATGATGACCTCACCTTTGCAGGTTGCCTAGTTATTCGTGTCTCTGGTATCGCCATTGCCCCTACCTGGTGGTGCTTATGGATATGGCCCAGCACAGCTGTCTGAGGTACTGTTCCTCTGGCTGTGTGAGTGTGTATAGTCTCTGCTTCTTCCAGAGACAATTCGGAAAGCAAACAAGACGAATATGTCCCATATTAACACATCATCAGTAACCAAGTATACAAAGGAAGAAGATGGTGGCCTTGATGGAAATTGTGTGAGTGAAGCCAAAGGTGCTTCTAAATTTCCACTTCCTCTTGCCAAGATATCTTTCGCCAAAAAAATAAAAAATAATAATAAAAAAAAAAAGTTGCGTTTTGAGCGTAAACTCAGCCTTGCTTTAGGGTTGGAGAATCTGGGAGAGGGTGGGTTGGGGTGTTGTTTGTTTTTTTTCCTTCTTGCACTGATTTCTTGGATATTCCTGCTTGAAAGCTTTACTGGACAATGACTGAATCCTTTTGCCCGCCAAATAAAGCAGATCATCACAAGCAAAATATGTCATGTGTCACGTTTTGCAGACAAACCGGAAAAGAACTTGGATGCTTCACTTCCTCTCAACTTGCTGCCAGATCTCAGGAGCTGTTGTATTCAAACTCTATGGCAAAAACCTGCTTTGCAGTAACTCCATAGGAGCCCCACTGAACTATCTTCATTACAGATTGGGCCATACTCTGAGCAGTAACCTGAATTGTACTGCCATTTTGCACAAAGGTTTTGGTGGTTCTGTTGCATGAGGGGTCCCACAAAGATCAGAAGGATTATCTGGTAAGTAGAGCTGTTTGTGTGACCAGGTGTGTAAGGCTCAGCAGTGAAGTTAAATGTACTCTTTGTATGCAGTATTTTATGTCCCAAGAAACAGCATATTGAAATGCTGATTGTAACAGCAATCTGTCTTCTGCGACAAAAATACTGGACAAGAAGTTGGATCAAAGACATCTTTTGGACCTAATTACTTACAACTTTCCTTCTTTTGAGACCACTGAGTCAGAAACAAGGTTTTTCTGGGAACTCTGTGCACCTGACAGCTGGATGTTCATCACGTGAGTACAGACTTTAATATAGTTTCAGGAACTCTGCTCGTTGTTTGTTTCCCGGGACCAGGCTGAAGAAGGGTGTTGGTGACCTTGAGGTGTGATCTAGCCCTGAAAGCTGGGTTACGACACTGTCCTGGTTTCAGCTGGGATAGAGTTAACTTTCTTACTAGCAGCTTGTATAGGGCTATGTTTTGGATGTAAGTTGAGAATAATGTTGATAATACATTAAAGTTCTTGGTTGCTGCTAAGCAGTCAAGGCCTTTTCTCACTCCTCCTGCCACCAAGTGGGCTGGGACTACACAAAATTTGAGAGGAGACATGGCCAGGACAGCTGATCCCAACTGACCAAAGGAATATTTCATACCATGTGACAGCATGCTCAGCATATAAAGCTGAGGGAGGAGGAAGGAAGGGGAAGTTTGGAGTTATGGCATTTGTCTTCCCAAGTAATTTATTATGTGTGATGGAGCTTTGCTTTCCTGGAGATGGCTGCCTGCCGATAGGAAGTGGTGAATGAATTCCTTGTTTTGCTTTGCTTGTGGGCGTGGCTTTTCCTTTCCTTGTTAAACAGTCTTTCTCTCAACCCATGAGTTTCTTCACTTTACTCTTCTGATTCTGTCCCCCATCCTGCTGTGGGGGAAGTGAGTGAGCAGCTGCATGCTGCTCGGTTGCTGGCTGAGGTTAAACCATGGCACACGTTTTCGACTGGAATATTGCAAAGAAGTACCTAGAAAATAACCTGCTTTAATTACAATGATCCATAAAACCTTTGTTTGTCATGAGGCATTGCCATGCTGTCAGTTGGGTCACTACAACATCTAAGTCTGCTCTCTCAGACAGGCTTGCTTTCTGTCTTTGTAGAGCAGAGGGGGTCTTGTCCTGAGGTCTAGACAACTCTGGAGGCCTGAGTGTATTCTACCTCAGCCAGGTTTGCTTTTGTCAGTGGCTTAGCAGAGATGTGGCCTGGGCAGCCCCATCTGCTAGCAAGTATCCTCAGCTCAGCTCTTGCTAAACAGAGGCCACGGTAGAGCTGGGCTACTAGCCATTGGTGTGGGCAAAAAACAGGCAGGTCTAAGCCTCAGTGAGCTCAAATATGTTCTTGGGACTGCTGGTCGTCCCAGAGCATATGCAAGACATCTTCCACGTTTGCAAAGGGCATGTTGTACCTGCCTCCCCCACTCAGTCCAGAACCGAGGGGTCTGAGTTTTGAGGCCACTGGAATTTGAGTATGAGGCTGGTTTCTCAGAGGCTACATCTTTTCTTAGCTCTATCTTAAAGCTTTGTGCAAATTCTCTAGGTAAAATTTCCTGAGGAAAGTAACCACAGATCAGCAGAGGTGGTGAAAGGGAGTGGGTAGGAAAGAAACTTGCTCCCCTCTAAAGAGTCTATTTTAATTATATGTTGTGAAATAGAGGGGCTCTAAGTATGCCAGCCAAGTATTCTCAGAAGAATAGAATTATCTGCATGTTTTATCTTCAATAAGGCTGGCGTTTTTTTCACCGTTCTGTAGGGAATTAAGCTGCTGCTTCATGAGGCAGATCTGCGGCGGTGTGTGTGTCTATGTCCCAAATTCTTACTAGAGGGGGACGAGTTGTATAACTGGCAGGAGGAGATCAAAATTCCCACTACGCTGACCTCACTCTGTAGAAATGGTATCAGGGGAATAGATACGCCAAAGTAGGCTTAAATAAATAGAGCGGTGGGAATGGACCTGAATGACATGTAGAAGGGTTACAGGAAAGAAGACAGCAGTTTCTGTTGTTATTTAAGAGTTTAAAGGGGCAATGGCAGATTAGGGGTGAAACCAATTTTCATCTCTGTTAGAAACAGCTGATTATTTTAATTGAAACGGTTTTTATTTTACTTTTGTTTTTCAATCTAATCTTAGCTATCTTTTGTGAATTCTGGCAGTCTGTGTAGGATCAGATCCCAGTCCCACTGAAACCAGCATAAAGGCTTCCATGGGGCTGGTAGGTTTCCAGGGTCTAGTCAGCTTCGCAAATTTTGTATCAAGCTGATACACTTTTACAACAACTGTTTCTAATTCTTTGAAGTTTTTTCTTTGAGAAGATAAAATTTGTTAGGAAAAGAAACCCCCTTAAAATTTCCAAACAGCACTTGGATGACCACTAGCTTCCTAAATGACAAGAATAAAGGGATAAAGAGTGTGGCATTTGATTTCCTGAGTGCTAAGAAACTAGCTAAAAACAACAAATACTGTCCCTTTTTGGTTTGAAATGGAGCCATGCACATGGTGGTGCTCCTGCATATAGTCTTTGGAGTTCTGCAATGCTTTCCCACAGTGTTTGCAGCCTTTGTACAGGCAATGTGTGTGTGTGTGTGCGCATGTACGTGTGTCCATACATATATGTATTTGCAGTAGAGCTTCCCACAGGGGTTTCCACTGCTCACCTTCCCACCCCTCCTGATGTTAAGACAGATGGGCTGTAGCTTCTTTCTAAGAAAATATGCTTGGTTTTACCAGGCACTTAGAGAGTTCCTCTGTTATGTCTGGAAAACAAAAGAGGAAAAATATAGCATTGTCTTGTATTATGATTCACATATTATTCACATGCACTCTGCTTCCTTGCTTGCTTGGAACTTGGTCTAGCAGAGCTATGTTTTCATTGCTCAGCTGCCCCCCTTTACCTTTCTTCCTTAAACCTAATAAAAGCTAGCTATAAAGCAGCCATATAGTGCTTTCACAGTGCTAGGGCACACCCAGAGAGGAGGTCCGATGGATAAATGTAGTTGGTAAGAAGCCATACTAACCTGAAAGAATTCCAAGTTAAACACACCCCCTTCAACAAACTTCCACTGGGCTCTGGGTAGGTTAGAGTGGGAAGAGTGAAAGGCACAATCCTCTCAGCACTCAATAGGAGTAGAAGGTCTATAAACCCTGGAGGATCACTGACATTTCTTGCTCTTTGCCTCCCATTTCTGGTCTGAAAATCATCAAGAGCCCAGTCTCTTCAGAGCCTCATCACTGCAAAAAGCATTCTTCCCTGACAGCCTCAGCTGGCTTTGGGATGGAAAGATCTACTGGAAATGTCCCTAGTGCACCTCAGTGGTGTTACATTATTGCATACTGATCTCGATTTCTTAATGTCCCCTGCAAAAATGAGAAAATCCCCACCTTCATTAAGTGGGAAATTATTTCAGAGAGACAGAAAGAGACACCAAAAGATGGGAGGTAGTAGGAAAGAGAATGTTGCTCACTTTTCCATTTGGCATTGGGATATCTGAGTCTCACTGAACTCTTCCGAGTCCTGCCTCTCTGCTTGGTAATGAAAAACAGGGCTGGCTTAGCTATAGCAGCACTGCAGCTGGGAATGGCTCAGTACAAACAGACTGTTCCATAATGGTGTTGTGGAAAAGCTCTACCTTTTTTTCCTTCTCTTCTCTCTGCACAGTATTGCAGTCTGCTGCTAGGAGGCCTTGTGCATCCTGCTTTGTGTTTGGCCTCCTACTCTTGGCCCTTGGTTTTTCTATCAGCTGTTTTCAAGTAACCTTTCATGCCAATCTAATAAACACTAGATTTTAGAGAAGGAATGATCCCAGATGCTTTTCCGACTTGTACTGTAATACATATGCAGAAGCTTTGTTCTTAATCTTCCAAAAGTGATATAACACTTGGAAAAGCAGCCATGTCTGGGCTTCCCTTACCTGCTGTTTCTCATTTCTGTGAAGTGAATTATAAGTAACATTACATGACAAGGTCTTTAATCACAATCTGAAGGTTAATGTCAAGGATTTATGCTCTGCATTCCCCCCAAAGCTTAGTAGAAATACTTGATTCTTGTGTATGTCACAATTGTTGTGCTACGCTACCTATTGTCTGGTCATTATTGGCTTCATAATGAAGAATCACATGGCTGGAGATAAAGCTGAGCTGTGGTATTGACAATGCATCACTGTGGAGTTGTGTAGGGGAAGCCTCATTACAGAGCCCTGTTTGATGACGTAAATACACACAAAATTCACTTTAGGAGACATTCTTGTTTTCTTTTTATCGTTCTGAGAAGAGACAACTTATGAGGAATTTGCATAGGAAGTGGTTTTCAGCACAATAAATATTTGAATGCTCCCAAGTAAGAGGAAACTGACATTTGGCTGGGGGGTTGCAGGTGGCAGGAACAGAGCACTGCAGTGTGCTGGGCTGCTGGTATGACAGCAGGAGGACTCAGCTCTGCAAGGCTTTCAGTTCAAGTAAGTGAGCCCAGTTGGCAAGTGTGTGCCGACATGGCAGAGCTACCTGTGCTGTGCGACACACAGCTTGGGGAGCCACCCATTGGGCCAAGCTGATGAAGACCATTTTATTATGATCTCAAGACTTAAATCTGTGGCCAACTGAACACATTCAGGTCCTGATAGGGAATGTAAGTATAAACACCCTGCACAAATGGCCAATGACTCTTTTATGTCTTTCCTGGAGATTTCTTACCAGAAGAGAAAGCTGGAGACTCTTCATATTGCCTTCCTCAAGGGAATTTGTCCATCTTTGATCTGCTCATTTAGAAATGTGGTGTTCAAGATCAGTTGTCTCTATATGCCACTTCTGTAACTCTTTTCTCTGTACATTATAAATTCAAGAAGCAGGAACAACAGCTTTTTCTCCTTATACCCACTGCCCAACAACAGATTGAGAAACAGACATATACACACTTACAGTCCACTGCTTCATCTCAGTCTCTCTGATATCAATAGAGAAAGGTTTTCTGTGAAACAGAACAACAGTTTAATTACACAAACTCTATGACTTTTGCTATCCAGCTCTGCCCACCCTATCATAGATTAAAAAAAGAATTAAAGCCCCTGACACTGGTCCCTCCCAGGCCTGGCCTGCCATTTCGTTGTAAGTTTGGCTGCTAAATATGGTAGAAGGAGCAGGGAAGTGTTTAGTCCAAATATGCAGGGCAACAATTAGACAAGTGGTGTTGCTGACCAGTATTTTAAGCCATAACCAATATGATTAGCCATCATATTGGTTAATACTTCTTGGTTATGTCTGTAGGATATGATGGAGGTGTCTGGACTACCTCTGAGGAGAGCAGCTTGAGCACTAGTAGCTGTAGCAGGAGGCTGATCCTACCAAGTCACTGCTCTCCTTTTGACACCTTAGCTAGTTCATTGAGAGCTAATCTGACCTCTTCTCTGTAGCACTACCCTATCTCTGTAGGCACACAACATTTCTTTCTGCTTGCCCATTTGTCTCCATCCACCCTTTGTCTCTTATTTTACACTGAAATTGCAAGTGCTTTCAAGCAGGAATGGTCTTTATTTCTGTTTGTGCCTTAGTAAACACAAGGGGATCCTAGACCCAGGGATACTACTGCAAAAGCCATAAATGTTCTTACTGGAGGCCACAGTTAAACGAAAGGTTTTGTTGTTTGTTGAAGTGTGATTGTTTTGCCAAAGTCCATGGTACCTTTCACATACTCCTCTGGCTTTGCTTCTAAGGTCTATATGAGCACAAGTTCTGACTCTCTAGTACATTTTTTGAAACTGGCCACCAGAGACTCTCTTGGGTGGACTCCAAGAGAATGCATTGCTCGCTGTCTTGAAACATGAAGCCAAGATGGGAAGGTATGATGGAAGACTTGTTTTAGTACCGTGCATGTTTCTGGTAAGGAATGATGGGGTTTTGCCTCGTTTAACTACAGGCTAAAATGGAGTTCATCCCCATCAGAACTTGGCAAACCTTAGTGGTAGTCTTCTTCGTTGTTCCCTTTGGATGCAGTGATGGCATAACACTATGAAGGTTTAACTCCTTTTTACAGCAGCTTTTATGCCCCATCACTAAAAATTTTTAGAGCCACCATCAAGCAGATCATACTATTTTCGTGTTCTGTGAAAGGAAAAAATTTCCACAGCAATGAAAAGCACATCCAGTCAGTATTTCATAAGCAATACGCAATAGTGGTAGCTATTGTGATAGCTGATGCAGTAATGATAACATGGAGGAATGGGTTACAGTCAACAGAAATATATTAATAAATTGCTTTTTTGATGGTTGCGCACACACAACATCCATTGGATGCCAGTAACTGCTGAACATCTAACTTCTACTTGCACCCAAGAGAACAGATTTTCTGTAACAACTAACTCCCAGCACTGTGGAGAAGGCAATTTGAAGCTTACCATGTCACAGGGCTATTTGTGTTGTTCATTCCTTTCAGAGAGAAGTGTGAGGCTAAGATCAAGAGTGATGATCTCATCCTTCGGATACCAAAGCTGAATATTCCAATTTTGGGAAAAACAAAACAAAACAAAACAATTTCATAGCTGTGTAGGATGTAACTGGTACTTTTTTTGTCTCTTACCTGAACTCATGCAACTAAAGATTATATTTATGTTATTGACTCCTTTTTCTCGAATGAACTCACAGCAACTGTGCTGAGATCTTATGGCTTGATCCAAAATCAGCACAAAGAGAAAACATATTTTTAGAAAACTTTTCTTTTTATTTTAATGTCTGTGTATCTTTTCACAGAATTTGCAATAATTTAGTAGCATTCTTATAACTAGCATGATCTAGTTAGCTTTGTAGAGACGTGTAATAAAAAGAAAAGGCAAAATTGCATAGTCTTGGGAAAAAGGAAACAAAGGCTCTCAAGTAAACAAGAAATCTGGGGAACTTCTGTTTCTTCCCCATTATGTCAGCTAGTTTAATAAGAGACGACCTCTCTGAAACCTCTGTCTTGGATATACTCACTGCAATTTTACAGAACAAGAGATGTTCCAGTAGGATGTCTTGGAACATCCTATCTTATATTTCTTTCCAGAACTAGAATTTCCTGTTCTTTTGTTTATATGCAGTATTCTTGGGAAGGGAGAGGCCTGTCCTTCATTTACAAAATAATCATTAATGAAGTGTCTGAGCAATAGTTGTGGTTTTTTTTTTTTTTTTGTTTTTTTTTTTTTTTAAGAAAAGAAAAGAAAAGGCCCAGTGAATATTTTGATGTCTAGTCAAACAGCAAATCCCAAAGGGTCCCTCTTGCCAGGTATGAATTGTTCTAATCTCACTCTGCTGTCACACCAAGGGATCAGTTGGGCTTGTAGATGTAAACAAATATCAGGGAGTAGCAGACTCTCTTACAATATATAAGTCTTGTTCTCGGTACCTGTCAGCCAGGATCAGCAGTGTAACAAGCCCTTTCATTACCTTCATTTTTCTCTTCTGTTTCAGGGTCCTCTTTTTCAGCCTTTTTTGGTTTTGCTGTAATGTGAGGCTAATTTTATTATAAGTCAAAATGTTGACAGGCGTATGTTTCCTCTGTCAGTTTAGAATTTGTGGGTGAATAGTGTGTCTCTGTGCCACATTTAGCTTTGTGCTTTGCTGGAACAGACTGTTCCAACACGTCATATTTTTCTCCTAGGCCTCACCTTTCTGCCCATATGAAATGCAAGCTGCTTGCTATTTCTTATCTTGCTCCTGTGTAATGAACTAATTCTTTTCCTATGCTGTTTCCCTTCTACTGCCATGTCTTTTCTACATTGCGGTGATCCTTTTGGCAGGAAATGGCTCTCTTCAAGTTGAGAGCCATGCTTGATTACTGCTCTGTGTTTAGAATAACTATGGTGCTCTAGTGGCCTGGTTTGTCTGGAGGAGACCTTGGAAGATGCTCATGGTTCCCAGGGAACTGAGAGGCATTGGATCTACATCCTACGTTTCAATGCCAAACTACGGAATGAGACTCTAGACATTTCCTAATGTCTCTGTTTTCCTGTTAGCAGGAGCTACAGTTGCCTAGGATATGTGTTGTGATCTTAAATGGAAGAGGAAGTGGATGAGAAAGTATGTGCCATGGTGCAATCTGTGCACTTCGACAGCAGTCATTTCAGACTGTTGAAGTCCATTAGACCCAAACCCAGCAATGTGAAGTCCAGACTCCACTACTAAATGGACAGAAAGAACCTGGACAAGCAGCAAAGAAGGACTGGCTGAACAGGATTTGCCAGTGCCAGCTGGCAGTGAATGCAGCTCATGAATTGGGAGTCAGTGGTCCTGCTGCTCAGCAGCAACATGGAAAGCTGCTTTTGGGACAGTCCTGTGCTGGGACCAGACCCCAGTCAAATACTTTGAATCACACCCAGTGTGTGCTGCTACTGAAACAGAGAGCACAGGGTGTAAAAAGAAACAGCACATCTGAATTTCCTCTGTTCAGAGGGACAAGGACCATCTTAAAACTGCTGGGCAGCATAAGAAAGGTGCATGTGCACTTTCCAAGCCATCTCCAGTTTTGAGTGCTGATGTAGGAAGTATTTTTGTACTAAAAACTACCCAGAAATTCAATTTTTAGCTGGCAAAAGGCAGCCAGCTGCAGGACAACATAAGTAGCTTGAGGTCTTGAAGAAGTGCCTGCAGATTGGCTGAGAGGAGGTTTGTGCATCTAGCTAGATCATCAGAGATGTATATATTACTAGAGTTTTCCCAGTAGCACTGAACTTTTCAGTGCTTAGTGTTCTTTTGTAGCCAAGTATATAATTGATTTTCTTAGAATAAAAAATTTTTTTTTGATGAGTTAGACCCACATATCTTTAGATATCTTTTCAGGTATTGAACAAGTGTTTGAGTAAATAGCTGTGATTCTTTTCCTAACAGGTGTATTGATGTGTGAACAGTTTAAGAGCTTTTCTCTTAAACTGTTTTTTTATCTCAAACATAGTACATTCACATTTCTCTGTCTAATTTTTTGTCCAAGCATCTGCCTTGCCTATTCTCTTTTTTTCTCTGAATTGGGAACACATCTCTGCAAGAAATACAGGCTTATGCAGAGGAAATTATTGATACAGATGTTTGATGAGAATTAGAGATTACGGCTTTCTAAGGTTTTTATCTTTCCAAACATTAAATGAAGCATTTAGTTTCCACATCTTTTTTCATCTGTGAAGAGCAAAATCTCCACAGGATTTCATCATCTTTAGGCAGTAGTTGTCTTCTCTTACAATGGTGCTTGACGCTCTGTGAGAAATTCTGAAATTCTGGCTTTAGTAGAATCAGTGATGGGCTCCTGGTCCTCAATGGCAGTGGGGTTTACCCCTGTTGTGTTGGGATTTTATATATTAGCTTGATAAACAGGTTGTGTAACTCTCAGTTGCCCGATTACTTGCTGCCACTTAAGGGTTCAGTTTTACATGGCTCTGTTAGCTGCAGTTGTGGTTTTGTTTTTGTTTTGTTGTTTTGTTTTTCCCCCCCCCTTAGAGAAATGCAATTTCATGTCACAACATTCTGCTTCTTCCATCTTTGGACTCCTGTGGACGAGCAGTGAGGTCTGGCATGAACATCCTATGGCAACTGGTAGGCTCTTTTTAGTAGATTGGCTCCAGCTTCCCAGTACAGCCTTTAAAGTTGGGGATGCTTGGTCTGGAAAGCCCACCCTTAGTGACTTGCTGAGATCTGGTTTTCAGTGAGTGGTTACCATTTCATTTCTGAGATACCCCAAATGCTGATGATGGGTCCCTGCTTTGGAGGGTGTTGACTGTGAGCCCTGGCCACTGGTTTCAGATGAGCCTGGCAGATTTATCAGTTTTAATTTGGAATGGTGCCTCCTTTGGCACCTAGCTTTACAAAAGACAATTTTCCATTAAAGAAACAAGCTGTCCTTGGTATGCTCTCCTGCATCTGTGCTCATGCTGATCTTTCTTTTTTCTCTTCCATTACCACGGATATTTGGCAGGCCCTTGAAACCTCTGGGCACTTGCTCATCAACCTGTCCTGGAACACTGCTTCTTTTAGGGTTGTGGTGTTTGAGAAGGACCAAAGCACCCAGGGATCCTATAGACACTATGTGTCCCTGTGTCCCTGACCCTCCCCATCTTTCCAGTGTCTTCTTATGAACCCCTTTCTCCCCTCTGTCCCAGTCATCCTGCTTACTGCTCCTTCTTGATATGTTCTAGCCACTACTGCAGGATCACCTGGGTGCTCCAACACCACATGTCCCTGTGACTCCCTTGGCCATGCAAACATGATGTAGAGGCTGGGCTTGTCCCACAGTGGTGAGTGCAACTGGATCTCCACCTTCAGCATCACCACCCTGTCCTAGAGGGAAGGACCCTAGTGTCTGAGAGGGCAGGGGACCCTGGCAACTGGGATCCTACTGACCCACGGATACTCCCAGGACTGAGGCATTTGGGGATGCCAGGGACCCCACCAACTGGGGCACCAGCTCCACTCACGTGGGCTCAATTATGCAGCTCATTTTTGACTGTGTCTTTTTATAGAAAAAACTGGATATTGCAAAGAAAAAAAGGGATATTAGTAAATATTGAGTAATGTTTGTGTGCCACATACAGTTTATATTTAAATTGACTCATAGCATTCAGTAACAAGTTTTGCCAGCAAAAGGGCAAAATCTTCTGTGTGAAATAGTTCAGTTCTAATAATTAAAAATCTGTCAGATTTCCATCAGATGAATAGTTATTAAATTAAGCAAGGATATATGCACTGTACTACTTGATATATAATGAGACTGATGAATATGTTAGCTGCTAATTTAGCCACTGACAGCAGAGTCTCTGTGTATGGAAACTAATGCTTTTGCATTGAAACTTTCATTGCTGCTGGTATTTCCATGTGGTTATCACACATGCAGGGATCCAAAAAAAGGCCATTTTCCTGGAGGCAGAAAGAAAACTGCAAAACCTTTAGAGGCAGCTGGGCGGAGAGCCATGGGTCTGACTGTTAACAGAAAAAAGGGATACTGGAGGGGAGCACAGTCTGTGACTTTTTATGGGAAAAACCAGTCAGACGGAAAACTCCTGATCAGTCATACCCTAGTGTTGCCTCAACTTATTCTGACCATCTTATCTCCCAATTGTTCCAGGTGTTTGGGAGAGAACGGTCGTTCCTTACTGGGAAATGGATGACTGTCATGGTGCTGCTGGCTGGTCCTCCACCCCCAGAACACTGATGGCTTCTTAAAATTACTGCTGATTTCTCAGGAACAGATTGTATGGTTTTGTGTGAGTGCTGCATCTGCTGAATGTTAAATAAATTTTGTGTGTACCGGTGTCAGGAGACAGAAAGAATAAATAGTCCCTAAGCAGACAGAAGGCTATATTTAGGTCTAGGCTGAGTATGCCCTCTGCCTGCCAAATGCAAAAAAACCAAACTAAAATGCCTCTTAATTTCCTGCTGGAAAGTGGTGTATAATTTTTTCTTCATTGTGTTTTAAAACTTTCAAATATGGCTACAGTCTAGTGTTAGGCAGCTGCACGGTCCTTTCCGTGTGACAGCGCCAAGAACATACAGCGTTACCTGCGTGCTGTCTCAGTGATGGCTTAGTGCCATCAATGAGAGCCCTCAATGTCCCTGCCCAGCCTCCCCTCACCCCTAGTCATGGCTCAGGCACCCACTTCAGCTCCTGCCCCAGAGATGCCATAGGAAGCTGATCTGCTCTGCCACAGCCCTGCCCTGTCTAGCCATGGGCTCTGCCAAGCCCAGCCTGCTCTGCCTGCTGGCACCCTGCTCTGGCCTGAACCCATCTCCATCCCCAAGGCCCTGCCCAGCCATCCCGCCGTGGTTCCCTGCACCAGGCCTGGACCTTATGGTCCAGGCCTGGCCTTATCCCTTCCCCGTCCCCAGGGGGATGGCTGGGGCTGCCTGCAGACTTTCCTGCTCCCTGGCTGGGGCGGGAGGACAGACTGTGGCTGTGAGGCCCTGCCCTGCTAGCCCCAGCAAGCCCCTGCTGCTTCTGGACTTTGTGGTGCCCTGACATATGTGGTGTCCAATCTTTAGAATGCCACCACTGTAAGACTCCTTTCACCATTTCAGCTACTGTGAGAAATGTAACCCACAAGTCTTCAGCTAAAGGGAACACAAAGGACTTTTATGATCCCTGCTTTATGATTTTTTTTTGTCAAGAGCACAAGACTCCCTTTTAAAGAGGCACTGTGTCCTTGGTGCAAAGCCTGGGGAGTGTGCCTGTGTTACAGTGAAATATGGAGGTTCCTGAGCCAGTTTTAAATGAAGTGTACTGGATATCACAGAGGAATCCAGCCGTGGGAGTCAGCACAGGCTAAATTTACTCTGCTTCTCTGCACTGTGGCCATACTCTGGTTTAGAGGTTTGACAAATGGTCTGCAGGTCTGAAAGCTTCAGGAACAGCCTGGCATTAATCCCAGGTTCAAATAGGAAGCGAAGAGTGCCAAGAGACATTGGAAAAAGAAAAAGAACTGTCTGTCACCAGCGCTTGGAGGACTTTAGCCCTTCAAGAGGAGATTCTGAGCTCTTGATGAGAGCAGACTTTCATAAATCGCTTTCCCGTTTTACAGTTGTAAAGCCAGGCTGGATTTTTTGTTCCCAGCACTTCTGAAGTTGCTGAAGAAAATTCCAATTATTAAAAGCCTCTTTTTTTTTTCTCCCTTTTTGCCAAGACTGATTCTTGTAAGTAATGCTGAGCCTGTGCACACTGCTCAATCGGGAATGAAACTGCAGCTTATCATGAAATAGAGAACAACAGCATAGAGCTTTGTGGGAAAGATGAAGGGATAGCAGAGTAACTTTTATTTTCTTCTCAAGCTTTTTTAGAGTAATCTGTCATCCCTAATTTTTCCTTCTAAATATTGCTTCCTTCCATGTACAGACTATGCATAGGTATCAGTGGAGAACCACCAACTCCAAGAGCCTGAAATGTTTTGAAACACTTCGTAGCATGAAAGTCAAGTTGCTCAGGTCCCACTTAATGCAACACAAAGTAAGGCTTCATGACCTGCAGTTTCAGGAAAGGATAGTTCTATTTTAAATGCTTCAGGACACGATGACGACTCACTCGGTGTCC
Organism: Thinocorus orbignyianus; assembly: GCA_013400375.1. Lineage (NCBI taxonomy): Eukaryota > Metazoa > Chordata > Aves > Ciconiiformes > Thinocoridae > Thinocorus > Thinocorus orbignyianus. Next base: position 444,840 of record VXBW01004074.1, on the reverse strand, counting down.
TGGTTTCCAGCAGGGACTGGGTTGATTCTCCCCTGTCTCTATCCAGCACAACTATTCCACCCTATGTGTGCCAGGCCCAGGGGCAGCAGGGAGCTGGCTGGGGAGGGGAGGGGCCACAGCCGGGAGTGGGTGTGGTGACGTCACGGCATAGGCATAAATATGGGCGGGCGGCGCTGGGGTGCTCTCAGCGGTGGCGGTCGGGTCGGGGCGGTGTGGTGTGCAGTGCGGTCGGTATTGTACTCATGTTTGTCTCCTCCATCTTTGTTACTGTTCCCCTGCAATACCTGTTGCTCTGGTAAACAGTTTTTATCTCAGCCCACGAGTCTGCCTTTTCTTTCTCATCCTCTCCCCGCCGCTGGGGGGTGGAGCCAAGGGACTTCCACGTGGCGCTTTTGTTGCCGCCGAGGCTAAACCGTGACACTCGGTCATCTGTGTTTTGAATGCAGCAGATTCTGTTGTGTAGGTACATATGTATACGGTGCATGTATCAGCAAGAAAAAGCTAGAGTTGACTACCTAGCTACTTCTGCTTCTCATTTCTATAAACTGGAAGCCTTTATAGTTGCTTAACCTGAAGCTAAGAATACAGTAAATACTGGATGATGGGATTAGGAGGTTTCTACACAACGCTTTGGAAAAGTAACGAAGAGTTTATGCATAACTAAATGCATATTTCTGGTATCCAGCAGAATGCAAGTCACCTAGCTGAACTGCAAATTTAAAACTGACTATGAATGACCGAGGGAATGATATATTTTCTGTAGACAGCCAGGTAAAAAACTCAAGTCTTTGATCTTGGTCAGTGGTAAAAATGCTGCTCTGATTAAATTGTTGCTTAAATGGGTATAGGTCAGGACTAGCTCATGTAAATATTACGTCTGTGATTTGTCTTCTGGTAAGTCTCATGGGCTCAATAGTGATGTGATCTAGTTTAAAGTGTCATTGAGGATTTATTAGATTTAATTTGTACTGGTTTTGGCTGGAGTAGAGTTAATTTTCTAAAGAGTAGCTAAATTGGGGCTGTGTTTTGGATTTGTGCTGGAATCAGTGTTGGTAACACAGGGATGTTTTAGCTGTTGCTGAGCAGTGCTTAGACAGCATCAAGGCCTATTCTGCTTCTTACATCACCCCACCAGTGAGTAGGCTGGGGATGTAAAAGTTTGGAAGGAGACACAGCTGAGACAGCTGACCCCGGATGACTGAAGGGATATTCCATACCATATGAAGTTGTGCTCAGCATATAAAACTGAGGGAAGAAATAGGAAAAGGGGGACATTCAGAGTTATGGCATTTTGTCTTCCCAAGTAACCATTATGTGTGATGGAGCTCTGCTTTCCTGGAGATGGCTGAACACCTATCTGCCGATGGGAAGCAGTGAACGAATTCCTCCTTTTGCTTTGCTTGTGTGCATAGCTTTTGCTTTACCTGTTAAACTGTCTTTATCTCAACCCAGAATTTTCTCACATGCAGTATTCTGATTCTCTCCCTCATCCCACCTGGAGGGGAGGGATTGAGTTGAGTGGCTGTGTGGTGCATAACTGCTGGCTGGGGTTAAACCATGACAAAGTATTCTGGAGCACTTCTTTATTTGAAAAGAGAATGTAAGTTAAAAGAAAATAATTTACAAGGAAAAGACAAGGCATGAAGACTCAACATGAGGGCATGGTTAGATGCATGGCAATGTTTAATCCTTACTGTTCTGAATCCTTCAGGCCAGGCTTGCAAGACTGGGAGATTTTCTGTTCTTGCACCTGGACATACTAACTGCTTAGAGGACAGAGCAATCCCGATCTTCTCATATTGTGTCGACTTAATAGGAACAGTGTAAAGGAAAAAATTCAGCATATGTTAAAAGTATATGCCTGTAGGCTACATACATCATGCAGCTAGCAGGCTGCTGCCTTATAAAGCTAAGTAACCAGCAAAAATGAAACCAGAGCCTGCTGGTGCTCAATAATAAGGCCAAGAGACAACCATTATGATCAGGCATATGGACAGCCAAGTGAATAATGCTGCCAGGAGGAATGCCTACAGTGCAGCAGTTGGGAAATGCTGATTAAAAAGTCCTAACGTGGCTGCTTGCCCCTGACAAGTTGTTTCTGCTGAAGCAGTCATCTTTCCAGGCTGATAGTTTCTAAATGTGCTTTCAGGCTTGTGCGTTTTGGATGTGTTTAGCTGAAGCTGGTTTGTTCTTCCTATCTGTATCTGCAGTGCCTCCTATCATACCCATCATTTCAGCTTATCATCACCCTCCTGGGAATCTTCAGTTCCTCAACAGAACTGGCTGGAAACCTCCCTCATGCATCATTTCCTGAAGAATTCAATCAGCTTAGCAGGAAAGGCTGAAAGCCAAAAGCTACAAATAACCTAAGCTTTATTTTGGTAAAGGGAACACTAAATGTATCTGTTGCTTTTCTTCTTTTATCTTCCTCCTTCTTTTTTTTCCCTCCTCATCCTCATTGCACATGAAAGGTGAGGATGGAATACGCCTCTGTCAGACACTGGACGCTGTTGAAAATAGACGTGACTCTAGTAAGATGTTTTGAGTGTGTGTGATAAGAGTTTTTTATATTATAGTTAAGAATATATGTCAAATAGCTGGCAGTCTGATCAAAGCTACCACTTTGCAATCTTTCACTCTCACATTTTTCTTTTTTTTTTAAAAATTTATTTTATTATGTGACTAAATTGTTGCTCAGAAGTTTTTTTGTTATGTTAAATAAATTCTTGGTAGTACAGCAACATGAAAACAAAGCAAGTTCTTATGCAAGGGTCAACAATGAATATATCATCTATTCATTTCATTTAGCCAGTGTTAGAGCATTATCACAGTAATATTTGGTCATTGTGAGCAAAGTCATTTCAATACTATTTAACATAAATTGGAAATCAGAACTTAATAACACTGCTGTTTCTACAAAATTGTGTCTGCTTCAAAATAGCCTTAGGATCGTGGCTGCATCTCCTTCAGCACAGTCATATTCTTGATACATAATATTGCTGTGGGCTCCTGAGAGTTACTTTTTTGCACTTAAGAATAATGGTATTAATTCTGCCTGAAGCCTGCTCAGCCCCTTGATACCAGAAGTGTCTGTGGTACACATTTTGTCATGTATATGGCCTTTTGAGGTCTCCAGGTAACAGAAGTGTTAAATCTACATAATATTCATAGCTTTTGACAGCCACAAGATGTTTTCCTAATCAGAAGAGGCAAGTTCAGAATATGCTTGTTATTGCTACTGTTGCTCTTTTTTAAACTTCCTTGTGGTAATCATGTCAAATCTGGGTAAGGTGAAGGAGCTGGTGAAGTTAAGTGTTGAGATTTCTTTATTATAAAGATTGACTGCAAATCTTCTTCATGAAAAACAAATGGAAGGCCTAAGTTTCTTCTCCCTGGCATTGCTTGAGTGGAATAAATCCTGATTTGTGGTGGCACATATGAAAGAAGGGCAAGAACCCCAGGGAAATGTATACCAACACTCAAAAATGATATAGTTGGTAGTTGGTTCCTTCTTGAAGAGACTTCAGGCTGGAATTTAGTGACAATTAGTAGTGCAAGCCACTTGTTCCCTTTGCAACAACAATATCCCATTCTTCTTTATGTCTTTACTGACATTTGGGTTTGTCAAGTGTCTCTTCTGGAGTCTGAGGCTACAGCAAACAACTGCTAGTATCTTCTAGTCTGTGCAAAAAGTTCTTCCTCTTCCACTCCTGAGGTTTCAGAGGGGAGTTCTTCTAAACTAACAGCACAGACTTTTAAAGAAATGTATATATGTTAGTGTGTACATCAATACACACACACATACATAGAAACATATGCATGTATAAACACAAATTCATCTTTTTTAATGTTCTCGTGGCTGTGAATGCTGATAATATAGGAATATGAAATATGACTTTATGAAAATAACGTATTCATACACAGTAAAATACAGGCTCCCATTGTAACTCAGTTGTTATTTGCTAACTAACAAAATTAAGTTTCCTAGACACTAATGGGAATTTGCGAGGTTTAATTGTATTTTGATTTTTGGTTGTTTAAAAATTTTCCTGACTAATCTATTCATTTTAAGTATCAGCTATTCTTCATGGTCAGATTGTGTAACACAGCTAAATGGAGAGCAACTGAATCTGCACATTGATGCCAGTGATTCTAGACACCCTGCACATCATCATTTCCTGCTGTCTTGGAGCAAAGGTACCTGTAATTGTGTGACTTTCATTGACAGGTGTATAAGAAATGAGGTGTGGTTATTAATGTTATTGGCTCAGTTTCATTTTGGGGGGTTTACAGTGTGGATTGGTATTGCAGTAGTGAGTCTTTTATTTTAGGCCAAAACACTACAATGCACTTAAGAGTTGCTCCTGGCTAAAGCCATATTAAGTATACGAGAGAGAGTATGAATGAGATTTATAGCAAAGGTCCTTTCTTCTGTCTAAATCACTGACGGATGGAGACTCTCATCCTGCCTGCCAATGTGAACTTGGATATTGATCAACATAGCAGCAGGTTCTTTGCAAGGTAAGGGCTTTGAAGTTCTTTCAGCTGTTCAGTGCATGTGTATGTCCACAGACAAGGAGGTAATTGTATGCCTGACAGAATAATCTCAAAGTGTCAAGAACTGCGATACAAGACAGAGATGGGAAAGATGGAAAATGGAGACAGGCCCATAGAAGAGTGACCACAAAGTCTCATGCAAGTATTCTGCATCATCTTCTGAAGGATTACACGCTTCACTGTCTTATAATTAAAATCTCCTGTGTTTGGTGGAAGCAGGAAGGATAAACTGGTTACAGAGATCTTAGAAAAATAGCTTGTGTTCCCCGTAAATCACTAGGCATGTCAGTATCATCTTTGAAAGATAAAATGCACGTGTGTTTGAAGATTTCATGCATTGCTTACACATTTTATGCCACAACTAATACGCTTTAGTCAGCTCTTTAATACTATGTGACCCCTTATTCTTGAATTCCAGTGTCACCAGTGTCAGACTGTTAAAGATTAACTTGACAATTATTTTGAAAATACAACCTGATTTCATTAACCTCTTGTAAAGACACTTGATGTTAAAACACACCATTGCCTAGTTCCAAGCCTAACATAGTGATGCACTTCATGCTTTATTGCTCTTAATGCTCTACTAGCAGATACAATTCACCCTTTCTTATAGTAACTGAAATCATTATATATTTATTTGACTCTTGGGCCTAAGGTCCAGGTACTCTTGTATTTATTAGAGAAGCTATCAAAATGTTTTGGTGAGCCATTAAAACTTTAATTGCTTTTGTCCATTAGCCATTACCACTGAAAAGGCTAAAATACCAACAATAATTCCATATCCCTGCTGAGACTAAAGCTGGGCAGTTCCCCATGCATCTTGCTAATATTCAGGAGAGGTGCCCTCTCCCATAGTATGTTTTCCTGAATAATTGGTCTCAGCTGCCCGGTTTGACCCCTTAATGATTTAAAAGGTTTTATAATTTAATAACAGAAATTAATAAAATAAGCTTGATACCAATTTCAGCCTAGGGCTTTCTTTCCCTCACTGTGCACCAGCAGTGAAGATGATTGCTTTTCTAGCAGTAATATTCTTTCTAGGCATCTTTTCTAGGGAGTGATGTAGAGTTCATCACTATGCTCTGAATTCCTCTTATTTGTCTAGGGACTTTGGGTTTTGTGGGTGTTTTTTTTGTTTTTCTTTCGTTTCATTCAAGACCTTAGCTCTAGGCTAAAGCCATGTGAAAAAAAAAAAAAGAAAATACAGGGGTCTTATCTCTCAAAGTAATTTTACTTCATTAATTTTTGGTGCTGATGGAATCCCAAGTAAACTCATCATTTGGTGAATTGATGGGAAGAAGGAAGAGATAAAGAAGCACCGTCTGTTACATGGAAAACCTTTCCATAAATGTTTAGACCAAACTTAAAGGAACAGTCAATGTAAACAAGAAGAATATTTCTCACTAGGTGCGCTACTTTGATCTTTCTGAGATGTCCCCTATGACAGGAGTTTGTGAGAAACTAGTCTGCCATCAGTTGTCAAAACTTGATCTGAGCAGTGAAATGGAGAGAGCAAAGCTCTTATTATCTCTCTGGTTGTCTTTCTTCTTCCTGTGACTCTTCTGGTCTGGTTGAGCTGAGGTCACCAACGTAACTTCTCTCCTTGATCTGGTGGTGGGCAATGGGTTCTAGGTTGTGAACTGCATTGACTGTGACAATGACATCAGAGAGAGTTACCCAAACACTGATCTCCCTTACTAAAGCTCTGGTAACAGGGATAACTTACTTAAAAGTCACACAGACACCTGAGCTGGGTTTGGATATGGTATCTGAGCCATATGGCACTGCAACGTGGGGCACAGGTGTTTCCTCATTCTAGTTGTACCAGAAATATGAAGCAGGCATAAAAGTGGGGAGGCAAGTTGTCTCTGCAGAGCTCTGATGAAACTGCTGCGGAAGTTCTGTATCTGCTTCTGGCAGACTTGGTTTTAGCCTAACAGAGTACAGACCTTGAAAAATATGAAAAACCTTCTGTCCTTCAGTCTTGGAGAAATATGATTGTCCAACTGCCTTCTGAATTCTTTATGTACGCTTTCTATCTTACTTTATTTCTTTCTATCTTCTTCAAAGTATTCAGTTGCAGCATGACAAGGGACTGTGTCAAGGAGGATCTTACTTTGAAATCATTAGGTAAATGAGATTCAAATCACACTGATAGCTCTGTAATTTACCGAACTCTTCCTCTGACGTCTTCCTCAAAGAGAAATGACCTGAATTAGAATAAACTGTTTTTTCCTTAATCTGGAAGAACAATACATAGACTTGTTTTTTTCCAGTGTAGTTGTGAGCCATATCTGAGGATTGGAACACCAGTCTCATTGCCTGTATACACTGGGAAGTAAGTGGCTGCAACACAAACAATACAATTTTTGTGCAGCTAATTCTTCGATTCTTCCTTTTTTCTCCTAGTATTTCATGATAGGAAAGCATTTTTTTTTCTCTCAAGTATATGCTATAATGTTTGCAAGTGACCCTGTTGTGAAATAGAGTGAAAATTTCAGTAGAATAGTACATTTGTGTGTATTTGGATTCTGATGGGATTATGCATGTTTTCTGGATGTCATTCTCCAGGTAAGAGACCAGGGGATTAATCCCACTCTCTTTGTTCCCAATGTATTCCTGTATGACACAGAGTAACCCAGGCTGATCAGGAACCAGTTGCCAACCTCTGCTATGGGTATAGACCTTCAGGGGAGCTCACTAGTCTCTATTAGCAAGAGATATGTGCGGACACAGAGCTTGCTGCCAGTTCTGAGCAAGTTGACAGCTACATCGATGACAAACAAAAACCTCTGTCATTACAGATACAAACCTAGCTTAGAAAACAATTCTCAGCATACTGAGCTCACAAAATACTCAAGAGTGAGACACTAGAAATAAGAACAGATATTTCAACACCTTCTGCTCACAGTGCCAGGAAGGATACAAGCTTTCTAGGGAATTCTCCAAATTGATCCAGATAGTATCCACAGAGCTCTGCAAGTGGAGACGGTGAGTGGTGTTGGCAGCCAGGCAGAGAGCCAGCTAGCTGTTCACTTCCAGACTTTCACGGTTGCACAGAGTATAGCATCTCCCTGTACCACTTCGTAAATTTACGACATCACTGGCTGTTACCAGGGAAACACAGAAACTACACATTTGGATCTTGGCAGCTAGGTGGAAAGAGGAAATATCTTGCTCTTTTGGGGGTCAAAAAAAGAGCTGAAACAAATTCCAGAACAGCTTTGAATTGGAACTGATTTGGGGTAGGTTAATAATTCCAAGCCAAACAATTATAGATGCTAAAGTTCCACTTTAGTTTCCATTTAGTGATCACTAAAGTGATCACTATTATGTCACTCACAGAAAACAAACATAGGAGATCAAGTGCAGGACCTCTAACTCATGCAACTTAAACATCCTTCAGACATAAGACTGTTACTGTTGACTTACAACTTCAGTTCTCACCAATGGATTTAAGAAGTTACTTTCAGAGATGTGATATCCTCTGACCAATGATTTTTCAGAAAGTGCTGATAATTACTGCTTCTTGAGAAAGAGTTTGCTTGTGTTTCACAGGAAAGAAAGTATGTAGTGTTGAGTTTTGATGCATTTGTGTGCAAATACCATTACTGTTGTGATGAAATATGGGCTTTTTATAGCTTTAAAAAATGCGGTGTTTTTGTGAAAACTGATTTTTTAGATATGTATTTTATGGCATTTAAGTGCTTGAGATTATTGAAGTTGTGAAAATTACGTTTTTGTCTTTTGGTAACATTAGCTGAGGTTTTATATATGTTGCATGTTTACATGAAAACACTACTTTTAAAATGGATTATTATTAAAGTATTGAGCAATTGAGGTGCAGCTAATATAAGCTCTTGCACAGGCCAGTTTGATTTCATTCACATTGCACAAGATATGTAGGTTTGGTATGTATTTGAGTTATCCACAAATGCATGTATCTTTGCTGCAAAGGCAGATGGAGCAGGCTTGGGTGAAGACTCAAGCCGAACTCAGGTCTGGAATTATAACAGCTACTTTGTCTCCTTTCACACCTGCAAGGCTGTGGGTTGTATAGGGCTGTACTTCCACGTGGAGATCCTATGTCAGAAAGGTAGAAGTTTTGACACTCACCAAATGTGGGGGAGATCCAATATAACCTGTATAGAGTGTTAAAGACCTGTGGACTCACCCTGTTTGGCTGTGTCTCCGCTAAGGAGCAAAATTACATAGGAAAAAATCCCCATGTTGATAATCTGGTGTCAGATATATCCACGATGGAGGTTCTTATGTGGATATTGAGCAGCATTTCTAGCACTTTTCCGTAACTATATCAAACAGCACAGGAATGTGTTTAATCTGTGTCCTCCTGTATCTAAAAACAGACAAGAACTGCTGGCCAAAAAATGTCTGTCTTTCCCCTGTTTTGTTGGTGGCTTTGAATCTTGGGATTTCTATGCCACAAGAGCAGTTTGCATACAGTCTAGGGTTTGTTATCAGGAGTATGGTTCAATGTTCCCTGTTGTGCCTTGTTTCAGTGGATAATGACCAAGGAAACTGCTGAGCCATGGATGGATTGCAGGCATATGTCATGAGAAAGCCGTCCAGAGTCATCTGCCCACATGCTGTGATGCTGGCTCATGTTTCCAAAGCAAAGTTGAAGACAGAGGAGATCGTGAGTGCTCCAAAGAACTTAGCTATCTATGCAAGTTCCTTTTTTTATCCTTTGTAGTCAGTCACTTTAAAAGGCTCCTTTTTTGGTCCTCTTCAGTTAGATTGCTGGTTCCTCTTGCTTGCATGCCCGATCACAGGCCAAGATTTATGACTGGAGCTATTGTCATGGTTTTTCTCTCTGGAATAGTGGAGATGTCATCCTTCCCCACTTTTCTTTTTTAAGGGTATGAAAGATGAAGGAATTTACTTCTTGGGAAAAGTCTCCCACCCAGACTTTCAGGCTAGACATATGCTCTGGAATTCCCACGGGGAGGAAAACATTGTGGTTTGTGTGGTAGATTCACGGTGTTTGCAATCTCTGCCATGATTTTAGGACTAGGTGCACTCCTGTGGTCTGTGTGCTCACCCCAAGTACACTCTGAATGCTGGCTCCTCTGGAACTACTCTTTAGTAGCCACGAGTACTGCAGCCCTGCGTGAGCCCCACATAGGCCTTTAGGAAAATAAATTAATACGACAAGCATGCATTAATCAGACCAGTATATGGTATTTATTATTTCATATACACTGACACTTACAATTGTAAATTTCTATAGGCCATCTTCACATTTGTGCTGATGATCTTCCTATATGTATGTAGTGAAGTGAAACAGAAGGGCCAGTTTATTAGGGCGTACAGGTACAGAAAGACAAAGAGCCGCTATATAAGGCTCTCTTCAGCATAAAGATATTGCCTCTTGGACTTGGAGAAAGAGGAATGAAGGAAACTCAATGAAGAGTATCCTCAGACAAGAAATTAGTTGTCTTTTGCCTGTTTTCATCCTCCCTTTTTTCAGGATTAAAATGTAATGTATATCTGGTAACTGCATTGATGTGAGCTGGTAACAGCAATGGACGCATTGCTTCTCTCCATTCCTTCTGGATTGCACTGTGATGGGATGATAAAGAAAATTTCTGCTATGCAGATTGTGATTATGATAGATCAAAGCTGCTGTAAAGATGATGCTTTCTTTTCTCTTTCTTGATCTTCTGGTGTATGATGAATCTTGGTTGCTGACTAAAGTGGCAGCACAGATAATCAAGTTTTTAAAGCCCCTAATTTATAAATCTAAGAATGACACTAAGAGAAGCTGAAATATATTCTCTTCTGACTTTATTATTATTATTAGAACTGGTATCATATTTTCCCTGTAAAATAGCTAATTCTGCAGTAGGGCTGAAAAAGGGATCTGGGTTGAATTTCAGTCTCGAGTGGGCTGATCATTAGGAAAGAAGTCTTCCTGTTGCCCTCATTAGGCAAAAAGGGTCACTGTGTGAGAGACTTTTCAAAGCAGTGCCTCAACTGCAGCCCTATGTTGAGGGATTTGGTGGCCTGCAGCTAGGGATAGGTAGTGATGTCATTTAAAAAGGGGATGTGCTGGCTGTGACCTGACACGGGCCATTTTTGAGTTGCTATGCTCCTCAAAAGGGACTTTGCCAAAAAAGGAGAAGAATTCATCACCTATTAGAACATATTTTGACTGTACTATGCAAGCAATTCAGTCGAGTCTCTGTACATGAGTAATGGCAGTCTTGGAAATGAAAGAAGTAGGGTTGCTTGTGTGCACTGAAGAATTTTTGCTATTGACTTCACTGGAGCCGTGATTCTTTACCAGATTTATGTCCTGAAAGGCCTTGAAAGGGCTACTGCAAATTTATAAATCATAATCACAGTCCCCAGTTGACATGACAACCAACACCACTCCTGCTTAGGATCCAGCCCTGCAAACTTGTAACTCTCTTGTCTATACTACATTCAATACTCACTCATGAGATTCCTTTGTCCCTTTCTTTTTTTACTGCAACTTTTGTTAACTATAAAGAGCATTTTCTTTCAAAGAAAAGTATTAGAAGGCAAATTATACTCCTGGGTACTTATTGTTTCAATGTTTGGGCTTCAAACACTCTGGGATATGGTGATTTGTTTAACAGCTACATTCCTTGCTGGAATGTTTTGAGATTGTGTAAACATTCCTACTAGTTTTATGGGTTTCTAAACTGTTTCTTTATGTGCATACAAATTTAAGTTGACAGTGTACTTCCAAACTTCCATTAAATAGGGTCAACTTGCTATTGATAGAAGAATATCTCTGAAATAACTTTATGATGTCTTGCAATGGAAGACCTTTCATTAACTCCGACAAGAGAAACAACCTACCATGTATTTGTGTTTTATCAGTCTGTACTGTGCCCTAATGTCTGTGGGACTCCTGCTGGTGGAAAGGGGAAAGGAGTGAAAGTCCAAGGATAATTTAACAGAGAAAGGAATGTATTTTCACTGTACATTGTGTTTGCCAGTTACTGTTATCATGGAGCCGTTGAAGGTCTCAGTGCTTTGAACCTTCTCACTTACAGATTGCAATATGTTGGTGCTTTCCTTACATAACTATGTTTTTGATCTCTTCAAGTGTGTCATTGCTCCATTAAAAGATCAGTAGAGAAAACTCCTGCAACTACACTGTCTGGTTTCAGTTTTCCTTAATCTGGTGTCAGCCAAGCTCCTACAATCCAGATGATTAAAAGGACAGAGCTAAACCTGCTGCATTTTGGGGCCCTTTCCAAAATTAACTTCCCTGCCTGCCTCTCCACTCCCCCCCCGCCCCCGAAAGTGAAACATAAAGCAAATGTTCTCTACTTTTATCAGTGGAGCCAAATGCCATGTGCTCTGGCTGTTTTTCACTGTCAGAAAAATTAGTCCAAAATAATTAGAGCTTGTAAATGACACTGTATGTCACTGTAACAATAACAGCTAACTTGGCGTTTTGCAAAGTATATATTTTCTCAAAAAGTTTCAATCTTATTAGATTGAAAAACACTGGTTATGATGGCCTTGGGAAAATACAGCCTAAAGAAAGTAGTGGATGTTTGTACCTATTTTGAAATCTTCCAACTGGAGCAGTTTCCTGTTGAGGAACATTGTACTTGTGTTACACCCGCACCCTGTGGTGGGGTTCTCTCACTTGCCCTGTAGTCAGCCTTGGTCCAGAAGGCTCTAAAGACACCAGGGGCAGTTTCAGTTCCCTCTGTTGAGGAGCTCCTCAGAGAAGGAAAATGAGCTGTGCATAAAAAATTGCTTTAACCATTCCCTGATAGTCTGCTTGATTACGGGACTAAACAGAGTTGGGGTGGGTACCAGTGTGTGCCATGTATACTTGTTTCCTGTTTTTAGCAGCATGACTGTGCCTTGGACACAGTTGCTTAGTGGGGTCATTGGGAGACTTGATAAGCTGCTGAATTTGTCCTTGTCTAGTTTACCTTGTCTAGGTTGCCTCAAATTATCACTGAACTTTATTATTTTTGCGTGTGCGCACACACAGACTGTTTAAATCCATATAGACGACAGTTTTCATGCTGAAAATGCAGTTACACACTTCTGAGGGTCTGCAGTTGGTTGAGCACCAATGAAGGAAATTCATTTGGTAACTGAGATGGGAAAGATATTGACAATGCAGTTTCTAACATTTTCTTGTAGATATTCCCATTGAACCATGCAAAGAGCTCTTCCTACCTATATTATGAAAGAAACAGGAGAATATATTTTTTTTTAAAAAAAAGTTTTAAAATTAAAACCATTGAGTTCTTAACTAAATGTACTGTGAGGAAAATGTGTGGTTTACTTGCAGCTAGTGACTTGACGTTTATAGATTGTTGCCACATCCTTGAATGACTAAACCCAGAACATTCATTTTGTGCATTTTTTTATGTTTCAGCATTGAGAAAATGTACACTTAAGATTCCACATATATAGTAAAAAGGAGGGGTTTGGATTGCCGGTAATGAAGCTGATTGGTTTAAAACTTGTAGTCATTTTAATAGAATTTTTTCAATCAGTTTCTTGAAAATTCCTGAATTTTCAAGGATTGCATGGGATGAACAAGATGGCATCTTGTTAAATCTGCATTTTGATTGAAATCCCAAAACATACAGTTGAAGTGTGCTCATTTCATCATCACTCATGCTGGATGCTGCCTTTCTTTCTGCAGAAACTATGCCTTGCCTTGCTCCTGCAAGAGGCATACCATAGATGTCTCAGCAGAGCTTTCGTTCATCATAATGGGCATTTTTCCTCTTACTTGTAACTGTAGCACACCTACTTGTCCACTAACTTTTATGTGTTCATTTTTGCCCTGCATACCCTGAAGTGTTCATTCTGAGGAGGAAGCCCCCCTGTACTTCCACTGATCGCTTGCACACTCTTAGTAGCACTTTTTCCCCGTGTGACTTTACACGTTAACCCCCCTTTAAAAGGGGAAACGGCCTTTCCGAACGCAGCTCTCGGTTCTGCCAGGGGACCCCGGAGGCAGCCGGCGGCCGGTGCGGCGCGGGCGCAGCTCCTTGCCTCGCNAGGGGTCGCACGGCAGCGGCGCTATCAGGGAAGCCTCGCCCAGGCAGCTCCGCCGCCGAAGGGGCAGCTTTGTGCTGTGCCCCACGTCTCTCCCCTGTCTCAGCACGGGGAAATCCTTCCAGCCTGGTGACACGGAGCCAGGGCTCATCTAGTGATGGTGACACACTGGGGCAGGAACAGAGGCAGGCACTTACTTTCCAGCTGTAGGCATGTAGCTCAAATAGGTAATGTCTGTGCTGCAGATACCTGCCCTCTTGCTACAGGAGATGGGGAAGATTTATGCATACCTAGATCCCTAGAGCTTCATGTGTGAGTGCCAGGGCTGAAATGAATTGGGTTTGCCTCTTTGGAGGTAGGAAACGAATATTGGCTGATTTGGATAGACAGGACTCTGCTGCAGGTACCTGAAGTCAGATGAGCTGGAACCCAGCAACGGTTTGCAAGTTGCGCCTTGCAAGGATCTTGATGGAGCTGCTCATATTTTAGGGTGGAGGAAAGTAGGGAAGTATGACTTCTCATTTCTCATGTGTGAGAATGTGTTTGCTACACTTTTGTGATCAGCATCATACTTTTATTGACATGTTTAGTTTTACAAAGACATGCAGGAGTCTTTGTTACCTTCATTGTTATCTGCAGGAGCACTACATCTCCAGCAGCTGGTACATGGTACTTCACAGAAGTTGGGAAGCAGCAGGGGTAAGAACTGAAAGCATACAAAAAGGGGGTGCAGAGGAGCAGCGCTCAGAAATGCAAGTAGACACAGAAGACATGAAATAGATGGAAAACAGAAATATTTCAAGAACGAACTATTGGTAAACATGTCTGCAAGTCCAGACAGAGGTAGGTATTTTCAAAACAGGTCAGAAATAAGAAGAAAGCTGAGCACTCTCGATCCGAGATATGACTTAGGGAACATTACACAATAGCCCCAAACTGAAACAGAAGATGTATTATTGCATGTAATGAGAGAGGCTGGGAAGAAAAAAAGACCAAAGACAGAAAAACACATCCAGAGAGCTAGGGCAGACAGAAATCTCTAAGGAGAACATACAAAGACTGACCTCATGATGGCCTTTGGGAGAACTCAGAGCTGGGAATATCTGGCAAAACATTTCCTTTTTTTTCTTAACTCTTTGGCTCTGTGTGCAGCTGTTGTATTGGACAGACCACTGTCAGAACACTTTAAAACAAAGTTAATTTTAAACATTGCTTAGATTAACAGTTAGAATTATTGTTACTGTGTTTCATTTTTCTAGGTAATTATTTCTTTACTCCTGAACACACAGTTTTTGGTGACTATATTTCATGTAGATTGTAGATAGATATGCACATTCTGGGCATACACATTGTAGGTCCTTAACCCGATCCTGTGTTAACTTCATTGTAAAGACCACACGTAGTGGTACTACATTGATGACCTAAGCTTGTTCTTTAGGAACAAGCCTAATTTTTGTCAGTAATGAAACACAATGTCTTTCTTTAAGCACTGAGCTCTACGCATACATGTCACCTATATAGCTAGCTTGGATTTTCAACATTATTTTCCCCATTTTAGAGCTGTACCACCAACAGGAGAAAATGCACATTAGTTGTCAGTGTCTCTAGTGCTAGCTATATTTGTCATTATTTAACAGTAAAGAATGTGTAGGTATGTATTTCTGCTGTATTCACAGCAGCACTTTCTGTGAATAACCAAACTAGAAGCAGTGTATTTCTCTTACTGAAGAAAATGTAGTTTCTGTGAGCAAGGATGCCAATTGTTTGCCCTTCCCAGTTAATATTTCTGTGACTGTTTGCCTTGGATGTCTTAAAAATTTCCAGTGATTGTAAATCTCTAGTATAGAGATCTGGGCAAAGCCAACAGGGAAGAGCTGACCTCAGAGATGATGTGACAGCAAGCTGAGCAGACAAGGGTGAAGCAAGGAAGAGCTGAGCTCCAGGTCATGGGGCCTTGCTTTGGTAAGTCTCTTCCCAAAAGCTGTGTACTACATCTTCAAATAATTATCTTGAATTTAATCTATTTTAGCTAACTTTGTAATATTTTCTATTTGTTTTTAAGCATTACAATTCTTGGAATCCATGGTTTACCTAAGAGGACAGATTATCAGACAGAGACTAAACTGTGTGGCTTTCTCTCAGGGGACAAAAGAGATGGAGAGCAGAATGCGTGTGCTTGAGCAAGTACATGCTGGGATCATTCAGGCTGTCTTAGGCTAATTGGTTTTCAGACAAGGTCTGACAGTGTAGGCAGGTTTGGGCAGCCTCTCAGAGCTTGTAAGGTTCCAAGTGGACTTTTCCACTCCTAGCCCTACAAGCCACTGACTCTATTCTCCAGATCTCCCTGCAAGACACTGACTATTCTCCTGATCTCCCTTTGTAGGCATAAAGGCATTTGTGTTTCCTTTAGTCTGTTAATTCTCTGCTTGGTGCAAGAGGCTCTGGTGTCAAGCAACAAACAGTTGTCCTCTGACCTGGTGCTGCGGGGTTTTGTGTGCCTCTAATAATACGCTGAGCACTTGCAATATCTACTGGCATCTCTGAGAGTTTCAGGCTATCAAAAATGTTGGGGCTCGGACTCCACCCAAGTCCTCCTTTGAAAACTGCATATGATCCCTCAGTTTCTCTCCCAGCAGAGCAGCACATGTTTTTCAAGGCTGCTTGCCAACAAGAGCTACTCCACTTATTCCACGGGTATGACCAGGGAGACAATCTTTCTTTATCATTTACTTGCCATTATCTCAGCTTTCCATTACAATGGGAGAAATTCCCTTCCTGAAAAAAGTTCTCAGCGAGCCTGAAGTCTGTCTGGTAGACCATGGCAGAATTTTCTGCTCCTCCCCAAACTATCTACAGCTAGTTTTGCCCATTATTAGCTAGAATTACATCATACAAGATAAAGGAGAACTATGTGACTCCCAACCTCCATCTCAGTTTCAACATCTGTTTCACCAGGTGTTTCTGCTAAGGCTTTACTTTGCTACCTGCTGCAAGGTGTCATGGCTCCTAGCAATGAGCAATGCTTGAGTTTTCCTCTTTACAGAGTTTCCTTCCTGGACTGAATTTTAATCGCACACACACGTGTGTACATGCATATGCATGCATGCACATACGTCTGTGTGGTCTAAATTAGCCAGACTAGCTTCAAAGCCACACAAAATACTTTTCCACGGATGATGTGTTTTTGGTCACCATGAGTAGGAGAAGATAAAACAGTAAGAATTAAGTAACTGTGCTGGGCACAAAACTGGAGTGAAAAGAAAAAGGAATTATAGAGACAGATTTTTCCCTGATAAAGAAGAACTAGATTAACATCATGAATCAATACAACTGAGCAAAGTTTCCAGTCTGGGATCAATTTCTAAGGTCCCTATCTATATAACTTTTAATTGATGGACTAACAATTACTCTGGTGGTTTTCAGCATGAGGTCACCTCCAAACACATGAGAAATAGCAGGAACAGGAGTGGCATAAAATACAGATTGATTCATCCAACTGGAGCAATTGGACTTTGACATTTTACTTCATTCCTGTAGGAAAAGATGTCTCCTGTACTGTAGCTTCATTAGATGGAGGAAGTTTGGCAAGGAGGAATTTGACTATTCATTTCTGAAGTTATGAGAGGCTGACTTTGCATCAAGGAATTAAATCTGCTCCATCTGTTCATTCTGAACACCTCAGGAGAGGTACCCATCCCTCACAGGCTCCTTCAAAAATTTGAATAGAGCTGCTGCCCCTGTGGAATGTGCCTGCTTTCAAGTACTGCTGGAATTACAGCTGAGAGGGGCACTGACTGCTATGGAAGGTGGCAGAGGCAGCCAGGAGGCATCCTGAGAGCTCACCACAGGGGCATAAACCTGTCTGAGACTCTCACAGGGAATGGCAGCTTGAGGCAGTGTACCTGAAAGAGAGGACTGGCATGCAAAAGGAAGACAAGAAGTAATCTTATTTTTGCTACCTGGAGGTACCTGGGCGAGTATTAAAATCAGCTGTGACAATCAGTTGCTATAATGATGCCGAAATAAACAGAATAACTGTTTATAGAGTGATAACCCATGGACTAAGGACATTATATCTGTATTGATATATATATATATATGAAAAGTGATAGTTTTTAATTGGGAACTGTAGGATCTGGGCATGGCACAGATGGTATGGAATAAGGGATGGATAATGTCCTGGTTTCCAGCAGGGACGGGGTCAATTCTCCCCTGTCTCCATCAGGCACAGCAATCCCACCCCACGTGCGCCAGGCACAGGGGGCAGGAGGGAGATGGCTGGGAAGGGGCGGGGCCATAACCGGAAGTGGGCGTGGTGACATCACAGCATAGGCATATATCTGGGCAGGCGGTACTGGGGTGCGGTTCGGTGGCGTTGGCGTCAGTTGGGGTAGCACGGTTTGGGGTCAGTATCGTGCTGGTGTTTGTGTCCTCCATCCGTGTTGCTGTTCCCCTGCAATACCTGCTGTTCTGGTAAACAGTTTTTGTCCCAGCCCACGAGTCTGCCTTTCCCTTCCCATCCTCTCGTGAGCGCTGTGGGGCGGCAGAGCCAGCAGGCTGCCATGTGGCTGTTTGCTGCCGCCGAGGCCACACCATGGCAGCCTTGAAGCTCTATTTTAACCACACTAGTAAAATACAGGCAGGACAAATGAATTTGAAGAAAACAATACCAATTCTTACCATTCATTTTTTTTTTTTGCCATATACCTGGCTTGGTGGTACTCCCTCTTGAACTGTGTGGAAGTGGATGAGATTTAGATGCCAAGAAGGTGTCCTAATTGGTCCTTAAAGCGATAAAATCAAGTGACAAAGTAAACTGCTTTCACTTGGAAGTGAATGCTCACAAGGTAAGAGGAGGCATTAGGCCAGTCAGGAGCAGTAGCAGGTTTTATCATACTCCAAACAAAACAAAACAGAAAAAAAAAGGCTAGAGACTCCAGTTTCTGGAGTTGGACTGCAGCTGGAAACAGTCATGGAAGATAATACTTCAGCTTTACTAAACCACATTTTAAAATTTCACTTCTAGTGCCTGTGTCAGTGATCCAAGCCTGTTGTGTACTCATATGGGAAACCTGCAGTAGAACAGCAGTGCTGTGTGATTCATCTCTGGTGAGTTTATGTGAGGAAATGACAGCTCCTGTGAACTCATTGGCAATATAGCTTCAGATACTGACGTTTTGGGTGGAAAAAAAAACAGAAAATTTTCCAGACCAGCTCGAGTGAAAAACATCAAAAGCTTAGTCCTGCTTTTCAGCAACTCTGCCTGTTGTCCAGGTGTAATTGGCATAGATGGTGCTGAATTTGTAACTATCCTGCGCGGTTATTAGGTAAGGCCTTTTACTACTTTGAGGAATAATAATGAAATTGTCAGTATCTCCTGCAGTGGCCATGGTGCAAAGCTGTCTTGTAAAAATACATTTGCCAATACGAGTACCCCGATAGTATTATGCAGGCAGCAAAACCTCCGAAGCGTTGCTTACTGCCCTGAGTTTTTCTTACCCAAACTGAGGTGAATCCGGCGAGACTGAACAGCTCGCACCTGAGGGCTGCCCTGAGGGGATTCTCTCTGCTGTGTGAGTAACCGGCGGCTGCAGCCGCTCGGGTCCTTCACGTTATGTTCGGAAAACCACGCTGGCCGGTGCTGGCCTCCCCCCGGCCCTGCTGGCTGGTGTGGGGGCGGGCGGCACGGCTTCCACAGGGCGGGTAACGGCCGCCGGCCAGCCGGTAACGCCGGCCCCGCGAGCGGGTAACGGCCGCCCGCAGTGCGCGTGTCCGGCCGGCAGGGGGCAGCAAACCCCTTCGGGAGCGCGGCGAGCTGGCCGCCGGCAGGAGGGAGAGCGGTGGCGGCCGGGGGGTCTCGCCGGGGCCGTGCAGCCGCCCCCTGCTGGCACCGAGGCCTCTCCCACCGCGGCTCTCAAGTATCCGCGACCCGCGGCCGCCGCCGCTCGAACCGTACCTGCTCCGGGGAGCGCACCCCTCAGCCAGAAGCCCAGCACCGGGGGTGTCTCTCACCTTCCAGGCATGGCGGCGCGGCCCTCCTACCCCTGTGCGAAGAAGCGTGGCTGTTTTGTTAGGGACACACTTGGGAAAGCGTTAGTGTGTTAGGGCTTTGCTGGCCTGGGCATGTGGGGAAGGTGAAAGGAGAAGGTACGGGAAGGGCTGCGCCGTTTCGTGGTGCTGAGCCAGGCCGCGGTGGGGTGGGGGTAAGCCCGCACCGCTCTGCTCCCACCCCTGGAATCTGCTTCGGAATCGCTGTCCCAAAGAATGACATTTTTTTCCTAGTGCGAGGCCTCCTTCCCTGCCGGTCAGCGCTGCTTCCCAGCGGGCAGCCAGAAGGTGGCAGCCTTGCCGGGCGGCCGGCAGCGCCCCCGGGCCGGGAAGGGCTGGGGGGTCGCCGGCTCCTGCGGCTCTTCCCTTTCGGGACCGGGCACCCGCCCCGGCCCCAGCGAAGCCCATCGCCGCTGTGGTGCTGCGGGTGCCAGCGGCAGCATCGGCTGGTTTTGGCTGCGTCCGAAACACATTACATTGCCCTCGCAAAGACTTCGTGAAGATTAAAACTCTGACGTTAAGTGTGTCCCACCGCGAATTGTTCTTACTGCAGGGTAGTTTTGCACTACTGCCCCCAGTCTATTAAATGCGCAATTAGCGGATATCATGCCTACTAATTTGACATTTTTGTTTCTTCTCAACTTCCTACATCTTTTTAGTAAGTTTTGGTTTAGACAGAGGTTTTTTATGTATTCATTGTCTTTTCTAAACCAAGTGCTATGTGTAATATTCAGACATATTGTGAATAAGCAGAATTTGTTAGCTTGTTAAAATTAAATTATTCCTGATTAGCACAGGATATAATCCTATGCTTTGGCTTCTGACTCTCATTTATTTGGCAGCACAACTTTTTTTCTTGGACACACACTTTCAATGCTACAAATTAATCTTTGAGGTGAGACACCGTGTTGCCACTGGCAAAGAAACCTTGCTTTTGTTGTAGTAGTGACTAATTTACATGCCTGCCTCCACTCTCTTTCTAGCCTTCTATTCATAAGCAACATATCAAGGGTGGATGAATGCCAGCAGAACAGCCTGTCTTCGGGAAAGATACTAGCTTTTTTTTTCACCCTTGCTTGACTCTTTACTTGTGCTGGCACAGAAAGCCTGTCAGTACAACCTCCATCGTTACCTTAATTTTCCTCATTTCCTTTCCTCCCACTCCAGGTCCCTCCAACCCTTCAGTTTCTTCCTGATAAATATCTTGACGCTGAGGAAGGTGTTAACAGGAGTTTGTGTGTGTTTTAATTTAGAAGTCAGTCTTTTTGAGATTGATTTCGAGGAAGCGAAAGTTTCTTTGTGACTGCCACCTGAATATTTCACATTTGGTACAACTGCCTTATCTGTTTTGCTCAGGTTTATTGCTGCTGCGGCACTGAAGAGCCTGAGCTTCTTGCTGAAATCGCACCCAGCCATCCCTTGCAGCAAAGCGAGGGAGAAAGGTCTGCAAGAGTTGGTGTTAATAATGACTCTGAATGCCCATTTCCAACACATCTTTGCTAGCACAAACAATGAAAATAGTCCACTTGCAGAGAACCTGATTCAGCTTTCTTGCATTCCGCAATAACAGATGGATTGCTAGACTGTTTACTGTTTCTTCCCACAAACTTCCTGTTAGTAAACTCCTGTATTATTTATGAAACAGAAAAATTACAAAGGAGTATCTTAGCTGATTACTGCCTGCTGGTGAACCACTGCCAGAGAAACTTTTTTACACAAATACGTGTATGGGAGAAAAGATGACTCCTGCTGCATTATTATCTTTTTTTGGTATTATTTTTACAATTGTTTGTTTCACAATATACTGTGACCCTGGCTGGACTGGTGGCCCTGTTCTGCTGCACTCCCTGCACCCAGATGTTTACAGTTGAATCAAGGTATCTGTGAATGTGCGAAGGAGTGAAAGAAAAAAAACGAACCCATGCGTGCATCTTACAGAGATCATCTATGAATAAGAAACATTTAAAACCTTTTTGTTTTACAATGACAATGATGAATGAGATGTTACTAATGTGATATTAATCTCTGCTGACCTAGCTTAGGAAGCTGGCTATCTTGGAACTGTTGGCACAAAACAGAATAGTGCTGTATCGATCACCTTCATACTACGTTTGATGAAAGTAGGCAGTAAATGTGAAAAAACTTTATTTTCCTCTCAATTTGGCTATTAAACTCCACCAAACACATGAGCCGAGAAGAGCACTTTGTTTGAACTGCATATTACAGGTCAGACTGATTTCTGACTCTCAGTGGTGTGAGAGAGGAGGCCAGTCTAAAATCTGGTTGTAAAATTGTATCAACAGAGCTGGTGAATTTTTAAAATAGTTTGTAATAAAAAAGAGCAAAATATAAAGCAGACATACGAATCTTGTGTATTAGTGAAAGTACTTTCCATGATTTTAGAAATAACACTTGACCTAACATTGTCATTATTTTTTTAAAATACTTGCTATTACATTTCATTGTGTTTCAATTCTATTTATGTATTCTGTATGAACGAATTGGTTGCTTGACCTGATGTTTATGATTGTAGACATACATTATATATACATACAGAAAGAGAACGAAAATTTTCCTGATCTGAGGCACAGAGAAGTCTTCCTTGAGATTTTTTATTTTCTTCCCTAAACTGAAATCACAACTCAAAACAGCACTGCAGACTGAACACTTTCTAACGTTAGCCCCGCTACCACAGATCACTCACTGTGTAAAGTTTAACAAAAAATGCTACTGTGCATTGTAGGCAACTACAGGATGCCGATTAAATCATCGTATACCTTTATAAGATCTGTATTTGTAAAGAATTGGTATCAGACAGAATAGGGTGTTCATTGATCTTGGGTCAGAGCTCATTTGTGACTGTTTGTGTGAGACAGCATCATGTAACCTATCCCTCATTTCAAGTAATAGTAGGAATGTGTCTTCTCTGATCAAATGCTTTCTTTTCTCTGCCTGCTTAGATACCCCCACTCTAAGCTCCTGTTGACAGAAAAAGAATTCAATATTATTAAGGGCATATGATCCACGGCAGTATCTCCTGATGCTTCAATCCTCCAACAAGAATCTTGTGACAGATGTTTCTGCACTTTATGCAAATAGGAACTTCATGGATCGGTTTTCCTTTCCTCCGTGGAATATATGCAGCTGGAAAATAGAAATCCAGCTCCACAGCACGAAGCAAAAAAATCCACCCCGTGCCACTGACCAAAGAGGCAGCCGAGAGAAAGCAAGCTGTAGATGAGAGATCGAAATAATTATATTGCTGTTTCTTAGGATCACTTCTGGGCATCTTACTGAAGCAGTGCATGCGATGATCCAGGTTTTGTGGGCTCTCTCGGCAACGACACTGTCGCTCACGAGTTGTTTCCGAAAGGGGGAAAAAAAATAATAATCTTTCCCGGGTTGCGTATAATGTTTCTTCACAAATCTTTTGCCATTTCTGATACGCTATTTTCATTCTCACAGTAGTTATGGAAAGCTGTATTAGATATGATATGTAAGAGTATTAAAAATAGTGAAGTTGAGTTTGCACACGAAGAAAGGATTTCGGCGCTTTATATGTTATAAATAGGATATAGACATTTTTATAAACTGTGTGGGTTTAGTTATGTTCTCTGTAATAGCACAAAAAGCTGGATATGTGAAAATGACTGATGAAAAGAAGATGGAAAATTTTCTTCCTATTTATCAAAAGAAAAAACAACCCCCAAACTTAGTGAATTATTGGAGGTTTAAAGGAGATATAATTTTATAAATTATTACATAATATATAAAAGAACATTTGTATTTAGTAATTTCTCTAATATTATGCAATAAGGATGGGTTCTGTAATATAACCTAATACTACCCTAGAAAATGATGAGAAGTGGTCATCCTAAATGCAAGGATTTAAAAAAATGCTATTTTTATTCCTATTATTAAATAAAATTAATATTGTTATTTTTGGATGATTTGGCCTTCTTTTAATTTTATGTACTTCTTTTAAGATTTCTGTGCAAGTATTTTTTATCTTCAGACACCAGAATAAGCCTCATGAATTGTTAGTCAACATATCTGTACCTTATTTCCTTGGTGAAGCTTTTGTTAATCTTGTATATTGTAGGCGTTTTAAAATTTATTGTGGGTCACAAAAATATCTTTTCAAGATTTTAGTTTAGAATTTAATTCAAAACCTGTATCTGGTACTCTATAAACATTCAGTCAGGAACTATGATAAATTTTCTTTATACATACACAGAGCCTGGTTTTGTATCATAGTATTGTGTAGAATCTTGTCTCCGTTTCATAACTAGTCAAATGCTGGAAAAAGAGCTTTATTCAGTTCAGATGTACCACATAATTTTGTTCAAACATCTCTTTCTGTATCTCTTTTTTCTAGTCAAATTTATAATAAATATTACTGATTTTACATAGATTTATTTTAATTGAGCTCCTTAAAAAAACCCCCAAAACCAACGAGCCACCCCAAAGCGAAGTACCAGTACTAGGAAAACAGGAAAAAAGGGACTACATGTGTAAATGACTATCATGAGATACTGAATCTAATTCAGATGAACAACAAATAATTGGCAATGTATTTGTACAGATTATATCATGTCTGCTTTTGCAAGTAGTTGTACAGTTTAAAATGTTCTGCAGGTAAGGTGCGGTTTCAGCTAAGACCTGTGTCTGAAGAGTCAAATACCATTCTAGAATCAAGTATTAATAGAATAAACTTAATTTTAGTTTTTCATAAGTGCAGCTGCATTTTCTATTTAATTATAGGTTCCCACAGTAGTAATTTTTCCATGACCTGCTCAATCTCTAAAGTCGGAAAATTGCTTCTTTTTTAAAGCTGACAATAGCACGGTATGTTTCCAAAGGAAAAAGACAAATTACAGAAAATCATTACTTTAAGCATATTTAAATAGCCAGGAAGAAATCCTAATTGAAAAGTTTGCTAAAATGTGAAAAAGTTAGCAGTGGAGTTTTTTTTCTTTTTTTTTCTTTTTGGTTAAAAAAATTGTTTTCATGTTGTTTGTAGCTTTACAGTCTGCTTACAATACGATGCCTTTCCTTCCCTTGCTCACTCTCTCCTCTCCTTTTTTTTTCTTCTCTCTGATAAGGTTAGAGAAAACATTTTTGGGAAGCAAAGATTTTAACTGGAGTGTAGTTAATTTGTGGGTGTGTTTAATGATCTAAATCGTTTTTTCCTTGTGAAGCTGATGGAAAGGCAAAGGGGAATCTCTGTATTTCTTTGCATGGGTTTCAGAGCAGCCTGTGAATCTTTATATTCCAGTAGCAGCTAGTTTCCCTACTATTTTAAAAGAATTTTGTAACCATATAATTATCGTAATACGAATACATGAAATATTGTACAGGCGATATTTACGTTAAACTTTAACATGATTCAAGTCAATAATTGACCTAGAAATGAGCAACGGTAGAGTAATCCTTAAATGAGTATGTGTTTAATGAAGTGGCCGGGCTGGTGGGGTGGAGGGCGAGTGCCGCAGGGCTGGGGTTGCCGGCTGCCCCCGCGGAGGCGAGCAGCGGGGCTCTGGCTCTCCGCCCACATCCCGACCCGCCGCCCTCGGGGGATGCGGGGGGATTTGCCAGCCCTGTTTGCACGGGAGTTCGGCAGCGTCGTGAGCCACCCAGCCCCACTGTTTGCAGGTGGGGACCCCCGGGACAGGGCAGTGGGGTGACTGACACCATTGGTGGCCAGTCCCTGTTTTGGGCCTGCTGCTGCCCAGCAAAGGGGGCATTTGGGCAAAGCCGCTTGGCACATGGCGTGGGGTGAGCCCTGTGGTGGGCAGGGTGAGGATTACTACCACAGCCCCTGGGTTCTCTGCGCACCTCACCGTCTTGGCCAGCTGCCCGCATAGCTGCCAGTTACTAGTCATTGACTTCATTACTGCCGGTTAGGGTATTTCTAACCATAGCTGCTCAGCGAGAAAGAAAAGAAGTGTCATAAAATAGACTTAACAATAACACAGTGCACACTGCTCCCTCTAGACACCTCCCTCCAAAAAAACTGGGCTCTTTCCCCATTCTTCTGGTCCATTGCCTGCTGTTTCCCACCTCTGAGGTTTTCCCCAGTGCAACAGGGCCCCCCTGGCCCCCAAAGGGGGGACCCAAAGCTGTGGTGGGCATTTTGGTAGCTCATCTCCAGGGTTTGGCTTGGCCAGAGCAGTGGAGAGCAACTCCCAGGGAGCAGAGCCAGGGCACCCCAGTGCTGTGCCCCGTGTCCACAGGGGATGTTGGAGCGGCTGGTGGTGCAGCCATAGTGGGAGGGGGTTGTCTGGCCAGGAAGAACCATTGCTGGCATCTTCTCATGGAAGAGAGTGAGAGAGACTTTACTGGGGTCTCTGGTGCTGCCACAAAATATCTGAAAAGAGAGTTGTCTGCTGAGTTAGGTAGCCGTGGTTATGTGTCTTCAGTGGTTTCCCCAAGGGAACACACAGAAGAAGGAGTTGCTTTGCTTTATCTGCTGAAGAGCTCAAGTTCTTCCTCATCCCTGTGTTCCACATTTCCTTTCCCATCTCTGAATGTCTGCACCATTAGGTCAAGTCCACGTCATGTTCCTGTGAGTGAAAGCAGCTATTAGTGTGTTTCTTATTACGAAGAAGACAACCATTAGAGGAGGAGTTTGCTGTATTTTTGTCTTATTTTCCATGAACCAGCAGGTCAGGTTTACCCAGGTGGCTCTCTCTATAAGGTACACAGAACGAGTTCAGGAGAATATTGTTGTTTCCACACAAACGTTGGGGCAGCTCCATGGTGATAAGAACAGTTATAACTCTGGCAAAGCGCATTTAAGCTTTTACTCCATGATGTAATGGTCTGACCCAAGCCATTTCTGCATGAGGCTCTCCAGACAGATTTGTTAGTTTAAAAAAAACCACAAACGACACACATTAAAAATTTGAATTTGAATTTAAGCTAACACTTCAGGTTTTGGCTCTGGTTAATCATCCAGTTCATTAGACACAAAATACTATTCTCAGTCCTTGGTTGATCTAAACCTTATACCTGAAGCAGTGAAAAATAGGACAATTAAAGGTCTGGATCCTGTGTACGGGGCAAGGAGAGGGTCTGGGCTGTGTCCTCCCTTTGTAGCCTTGCTGGACTGGGTGTCCCACAGCCCTTTGGTGCAAGGATGCCTTAGTCGGTCTGCTCTCCGTCCTGGCGCTGCTCCTTTTCTGGTTTGTACATCAGAGGAGCGATGTGCTAGAGTAATTGGCATCCAAGGCTTGTTTCAGTCAGCGGCTTTTTTCATTTAAAGTCAAATGAAATATGAGGTACAGTTTGTCGTACTTGCCTGATACTTTGGCTTTCTCCCACTTTGTTTCTTTCCTCACTGGTGAGAAAAAGTCTGAGTTTTTGTATGGAGCGTGTGTGTGGGTGGATCTTTCTTGCAGGTTTTTTGTTTGTTGGTCTAATTTTTCAGTCGTTTATCAGGCTGTGCTGTTGTGTTTTCCGGCCCACCTGATCCCAGGCCATGCTGGTCTACAGAGTCCTGTTTTCATGACAGCTGGCTGATCACCAGCACAGCTGAGTTGGGGGACTCAATGGAAGGACCTTGACCCCTCAGTGAGCATCTCGGGGAATTCTCTTTGTTGGGTGCTTTCAGGCTGAGGCCTCCCCAAAGACGAAGGCGATTTCTATTTGCCAAAGTGGGGAGACAACAGGAGGAAGAATAAAGACAAAAATCTTCTAAGCAGTCAGCTGAACTTGTTCAGACTGATACCAGCCTGCGGTATTCAGACAGCAGCTAACCCAAGGTTTCCCTAACCTTGGCAGAAGTGCGGGAAATAGTTGCAGAAGGATGAAGTGTTCTTGAACTGTTTCTCCAATGTATCAAGCAGGAGCAGGCTTTTCTTCAATATTAAGCATGTGCCTCTCTTTTCTTCCTCTTTAAAGAAACTTTTTATTGTAGACTATAAAAGGGTAAAAAAAAAATAAATCAATCTCTTTCTGCTTGTGGCCCCCCTGTGCTGCCTCTACACTGTCCAAGGACAAAGATGCAAATCAGGACCTTCCCAGTATAATGGCATTTATAAGGCAAATTTCTTGCTAAAGTCTTACAGTAAAAGCAAAAGGTTAAAAGAAATAGCTGTGCTCAAGTGTCATTTTAAACAAAAAGGAAAAAAAAAAATTAACCACATTCTTAAAAACATCACCCAGAGCTTCCCTGGAAGCATCAAAAACAGCATTCCAGATAAAAGCAGCATGATGTGAAAAGACCTGATCAGCAACAGATTGATGTCTGGGCTTGGGGACTAATGTAAGAACTTAAAGACTTGGCTAGAGAATATATCTTGAGAAGCATAAACATATAAGAGGATGCCAAACCATGAAAGGCTTCCTCTGCACTGAGAATTCAGAAATCGGCGTGTTGACAAGCAGGGAAGCCAATGCTGCAAGCAAAGCACATAGGGTGATGAATAAACTCAGCCTTTGGGAACGTAGGATAAGATCTGGCAAGGGGCCAACCTATTTAGCCTCAATTTTAAGTCTCTACACCCAGCATTTGGGTGCTATCAAGCCTCTGACCTCTCTACCCAGCTGCCAATGCTAATGTCCCCCAGACTGGGGAGCCGGGTTGGATACAGAAAGTGTGTGCTTGTGTTGGATTTTAAGAGGGAATGGAGAGACTTCCAAGAGACTGATTTTATGGCAGGCTGGTTGAACCAGTTGTTGGGGCAATGGGAGAGTCAGGTTTAATTTCCTGCTCAAATGCCCTGCATTTTCTGGCCATTGGCTTAGCAGTAGGCTCCTGGAATGCTTCCCTGAAGGTCATATATACCTCCACTCATGTACTGGGTGAGAACTCGGAAGCTGTGTAGGGTCTAAGCTGTCCTTCAGCTGGCACAGCATGTCAGAGACAGATGTTCACCTCTGCAGCTGTGATCTCCACAGTGGCCTCCACAGAGCTACTGCAGGGGAAAGCTACTACAGGGGAGCAACAGGCAAAGCAAGGGAACAGATACAGCTCGTGCAGTTCCTACGCAGGAGACCTGGTCTCTGTTAGCTGGGGGAGTCTCTGGAATGATAGCAGTGAAGCAGTATTGTTCTCTTGTGAGAAAAAATTACAGTTTTCCTCTAGCTGTACTTGAAACTGGATAGTTCAATAGCTTGTGTAGAAATAACAGATCTACATGTGAAGCAAAATAGCAATGAAAAAGTAGTTATTAGCGTGTTAAATAGGTCTTAGCTAACATGCGTTTTGATTTTTGATGGATAAGTTCAGTTTAAAAGCTATATTCTAAGGAAAATAAGCTGATCTGCAGAAATACAGGATGTGTACATTGTAGTCAAATGAACAGCTAAAAAACCCTAAATGTCTTTACCTAAAAGAGTGTTTTGAGAGGGCAATCCGTAGGAGAAAACACCAATGGCTTCATCTTTTGCATTTAGCAAAACCCTACCCTGCGATAACCCAAGATAAACTCTGCCGTTCTCTC
The DNA here is from genome assembly GCA_013400375.1 of Thinocorus orbignyianus. Taxonomy (NCBI): domain Eukaryota; kingdom Metazoa; phylum Chordata; class Aves; order Ciconiiformes; family Thinocoridae; genus Thinocorus; species Thinocorus orbignyianus. The sequence goes on along the minus strand of VXBW01004074.1, from coordinate 415,750 downwards.
GTTTAGAAGAGATCTTAAAAGTCCTTTAAACTTGGTGACTTGCTCCACTTTTGCCAGGCGTTCCTGTGTAAGCGCACCGATCCAAACACAATCGTCCCTTGAGATGTACTCACGTTGTTGTCAGCTGTCTCCTGGAGGCTGAACCCCTACCCTGAGAGGATGCTGTGAAGTACTGCAGGCACCTCTTCTTTCAGCAAAGCGATTAACGACTATGCAGCTGATGGCACTCGTTCGGTTGGCAGGGATGGCATCACTAAACTTGAGCTCACTTGTCACAATGGCAATAGAGTTGGAATTTAATTATCTGCTGGAGAGAAGCCCCGACAGCTGTGGCGTAGGTTTTCCAATGTGGATGTTGCCTGGATCGCAAGAAAAATATCAAGGGCTGGTGAGAACAGCCATGTTCTAAAAGCATCTCTGCCTGGGTTAGACCGCTGCCTACCAAAGAGGTATGTGTGATTATCTTGAAGCTATTTATTGACTGTTGTGTCAGATTGTTGTTAAAGTTTACTGAAAGTTGTCCTCAGGAATCTTTTAACTTCATCAAAAGTAACTTTTTTGCAGGGCTTAGTTTGCAAGTGCAGTATTTGCTTATAACATTACCCCTGGGTTTGCCATTGGCTTGTGCTTTCTGGAGGAAAGGCAATGGGTCTGCTGCTGGTACCTAAAACAGTGCCAGTCTGAGATGGCCTTCTGGCAGTGAAGCCATCTTACTAGCAACAGCATCAGGTAAGACTTCATCATGTTTTTACGGTAATGGCTATCATAGTTAAACTGAAGAAATGCTAGCTGAAAAATGGGACGACTGTTGTTGGTTTTGTTGTTGGTTTTTTTTCCATGTAACATTCCTTTAGCTTGTTATTATGCCCACTCTTGCGTATCAGAACCAGGGCAGTGGATTTTTTTTTATTTTTACAATATTTTTTTCCTGTTGGTAAACAAGTACTTATACCAGTAGCCCTCTGAAGTCACTGACATGCTCTGGTATGCTGAAGGCACTTATAAAGATTTCTATTATATACTTGAACAAGTAAAGGACCCATACTATGAATAGAAAGTTGCCCCATTTGGTTGCCCCATGGCCAACCTTGGAGGAGCAGCCCGCCACCCAGAAACACAGACCTTTGGGAGCCCTAAAGGCAGACTGAGATTTGTCTCCTGGCATGTGTCCCTGAATCGGCTTACCTCCCAGCATCCAGAAATGTTGTCCCTCAAAGATTGGGAAAGGAGCCCCTTTTCTCTGGATAACACGTGGGTGTCAAGCTGCACCCATAGACCTACTTTCCTTTCCTTCTCACACCCCAGAGGCTACCATGCCCTCCTGGGACCTCCTGGCCACATCGCACTGGCTGCAGGTGAGCTCAGCCTAAATCCTGGAGTACTTGGCTGCAGCCCTTTCCTTCCCCTCCTGGGGCCTAAGCAGAAAGTGTGCTTTCAGTGATGGAGTGGAGGCATTCTGTAACCTCCATTTAGAAAGGAGTGAGGCCACCTTTGGCTCTGAAGATGTTTTTCTGCTACAGACTTTTCTATTTGGAGCCTTTCTCTATATTGAATAGGTGACCTGGAGAGGTGCTTGTGCACTCTTTAGGCCACCATCAGGTTAAACTGTGCTTGATGCAGGCCAGTGTTTCTTGTGCCTATCACCCCGGTGTTTCCTGGGCTCAGTTCAGAATTCAGACCACACTGCCTGCCCGTGCCCTGCCCAGGTGACAGGTAAGTTGGTAAGGCACCTTTGTAAGGCTCTGTGCTGCTAGCCTGAGCTGAAAAGAGGACCTGTCTGGAAGAGAGCTTTGGGAAGAACTTTCTTCTCCCAAAAATGAGTGTTTTAATCTGTTTATATTATACTCTGGCAGCGCTTGCAGCCTGATATTAGGATTAGAAAAAAATTTGGAAATTCTGGAGTTAAAACTCTGTAAGTTGCATGAAGATAATACTTAATAAACACAAATACATGATAGGGCTTTTTTTTGCCATCCTCTTTATATGACTTTTAGACTTACAAGCTTTTATCTTATTTTATGAGGCCATATGAAATAAATTAAATGTAACACAAGATGCTGTTAAAAAAGATTTTATGACATCAAGAACTGGTTCTATATTAGGACCAGATCCTACATAGACTTATGGATGTGAGTAATTTTGCTCCCATAGATAAGCTATTGAATCAACCATGGCTAACCATTTAAATGTTCAGAATCAGACCCTCATTTTGGACGCACTTCTCATTGTTAAATCAATGTGAAAATGAAATCTGTCTCCTCTCAAAAGGAAATTGCCAAGACTTTCTACACTGAGATTTGGGATCTGTAGAAAATGAAGCCTTTTTATTTTTCCTTCCCTCCAATAATCTGTTCAGTGAACAAGCTGTGAAAAATAGTTCTATATTTTTTCCATGTGATGCAGCAGACGGTAAATTTCCATTTAAAAGAATGATCAGAGTAGCTGCTGGCACTGAACTCTGTTGTCTTAGTCAAATCTACTTACAAAGAGTTTACAGCAATACAATAGTTTATTATTTCACTCAACCAGAAATCCAATGAAAAAGGCAAAGGGGAAGCCTGAAGTAGGTTCATGGTCAGAATTCTTTTCTTTCTTAACATCTTGTTTTTTTAAATGCAGGAGTTGAGATCAGTAGTTTTATGTGTAAGGAGGAGAATATTTCTTTTCACCTCTACTTTTGTACGCCGAGAAATAATCAAACTTCACACTTCTATAGTGCCTTTCTTCTGGGGATCTGAAAGCACTTTACAAACATTAATTAAAGTCTCACAACACCCATGAGGAGGTAAAGAAGCATTGTTTGTGTATCTAATGCAGAATGCTTAACCTGATTCTTTAAGAACCATACAAGGACTACAGTAAAATAATAGAATAGCTAAAACAAATTAATCCAACTGAATTGCTAGGAGCATATGCATGTGTATATCTATATATGCGCGTATGTATGTGTGTGTGCGTGCGTGCCTGTGTGCATGTGTGTGTCTACAACCTATGGATTGCTATATGCCTTAGAGTACACTTCATCTGCCCTGTATGTCCTGCCCATTGTTGTCTCAGGCGATATGATGAGTGCTGCTGCTTCTCTCTGCGTGGTTCCTCAGGTCCAGCTACAAACGCCTTTCTTCTAGGAAACCCGGGGAAATCTCTCACCGTCATTGATTAGGCTAGGATTACTCTTATAAATTTCAAAGGCAGAAATACTCTTTTGTCTTGATCACCTAGTTTGTGAAAGAAAAGAATAGATGGGTGGTAGGGACCCAGAAACGGGTCTTTGCCCCCAGAGACCCTCTGGTGGAGGCACTGACACTTCTCCTCTTTGTCTTCCTCTTGGTGTCCTCAAGCCCAGTGGCTTTGCTATTGGTGCTGCTGACTCCACAGTCCGCCTAGCCCCAGGGGTTTTGGGGATGAGCCCTGTGGCATGGCAGGAGAGAACACTGTAGAGTGTGCTTGGCTCCCACTGGGGCTGCCGGCTCCCCTCCACACCTGGGGGAAAAGGCAGCAGAGGGGTGTTCTCCTACAGTGGCTTAACTCTGGGCTTAGCTAGGCTACCCAAGATGTTAGTGTCTACATTAAAATAGGTTGAATTATTTTACAGAGCATATAGGGAAGATGTTAGCATCCACAAGAGGGGCTTTTAATATCATTTCTGCAGAGTTGTATTTCCTGTACTTCGCTGGTTAGGACTAGGATCCCCAGCCCAGGTAGGTAGAGTTGTGCTGAGTATTCCCATTTCTCCACCTTCACTGCTTTGTCTTCATGCTGCTGTGGTGCTTCACCCCACAGCTGAAGGCCAGACCCACTCTAGCCATGTGTCTGACAAGGAAGGTTGAATTCAACAGGAACCTCCACTTCCACTGTCAGACATGAAAGTGAAGTGAGGGAACTAAGCAAAATGGAGACAACCCAAGCTGAAGGACTGAGCAACTTTTATTTCCATTTTTTGGCTCAGTGGTGCACTGTGATGGTCTTTCTTGGACTTGTCCAGCCTGGGAAAACACTGTGGCAGCCCAATTTCTCTTTTCCTTAGAAAAATCAGACCAAAAAAAGTATTTTCCTAGGAGTTACAGCGTGTAGCTATTTTATTTGCTTGGATCAAAGCTGTGGGAAAATAGGTCCATATGACCACCTTGAGCTGGCTCCTGAAAGCAAAATGGGCCCCAGTGTCACTGGCTTCCCCCAGACTAGGTCCCATACTCTGTTACAGTTTAAAAATGCTTTTGAGTTCACCAGCCTTAGATCAGCTTCTTAATCTTCATCATGTCTTCTTTCAGCTAACTTTGCTTTCTTTCTTTGTCTGATGTAGGCTGTAAGATCTTCAGTGCAGAGAGAGCATCTTTTATCTCCTCAAAGTGTCATGCAGACTTAGGGAGGTAAGTAAATATTTAATAATAATATTAGTGATGGAGATTTGAGTCCTGGAGGAACATGGCTCCTCCCTTGCAGACGCCGAACATACAATGGGGATTTTTGTACAATGGGGAAACTCTAACAAGAGTTTCTCTGCTCACCTATCTTCCAGTTGCCTCTGTTGTCTTCTTGGTAAGGCTATTGGGACACACTGGTCTGAATGGATTAATTAGAACTGGGCAAATAACTGCTTTTTCAGTTTTGTGGCCCACCTGTGATGTTGAAAGGAACTTCCCTAAAATGCAGGTGTCTTGTTAGCAAAATGGAAACCTGGGAAAAAGATCATACCTTCTGATATCTGTCTTGATGGTTTCACTGTCTTTATTCTGAAAAGGAAATGAAATGTGACTACAAGTGATCCCTAAATCACATTTCAGAACAGGAAATGGAAGCTTTTAATTTATAAAACATCAGGAAAAAAAGCATGCTGAGCTTTTCAGGAAGCAAGCATTGGACAATACCTGTTGCCTCATTCAGCTCCTACCCTTGGCTACTTGTAGCATCTGGGGAGCACCCTGAGAAGACTGTGACAGCTGGCAGTGATGTTGTCCTGACAGCATGCTGGTATGGTGCTCCCCGGCCCTTTGGTCCCAAAAGCTGTGTCGTGGTGCCCTGTGGGCAGCTGGGGAAGGCTTCTTCAGTGGGATGTGGGGGCACCTCTGTGAGCCATTGCTCTCTGCCACCCACAGAGACCGGGCACACAGCACACCTCAGCTGGCTCTGCAGTGCTTACTTAGGTGCTACACTGGTGTGGTACTTACATCGTGTAAGAGGCACTCACAAAAATGTTTTCCTTTCACTTGGGATAAGCTTCATCTCTCAAGGGTCCTTCAGGAGTGAAGGACTGGGAGAAATCCACTTTTTTTTTCTTTTTTTTTCTTTTGCATCTCAACAATAATCTTTGTGTGACCATGCAGACAGGAAATATCAGCAGCTGGTGGTGCCCAGGCTGCAGTGCGCCCTGCTGCAGGGTCTGCAAGCAGCCATGTAGGCAGGCCAGATATGGGGGGAAAACTCTCCAGAGGTGCCCATAAAGGGGACATCTGTCAGCTCTCATGTTGCTGGAGCTGGTGGGAAAGAGGACTGCCTGGGGGATCTGTACTCCCTGCTGGCAGCAGGGAGTTTCGGTGTACTGAAGCCTGGGGCAGCATCACAAGAGACAGGCTGTGAGTGCTCAGAGGCATCCCCAGCACTCTGCTCATCAGCCTTCTTACGTCCTCCATTTCAGTAGCCTAGACAATTCAAAAAACAGTTTGGCTTTATAACTAGATTAATGTTATAGGAGGGGGTTTGTGCTGTACCTTACTTAAATCTTAAATTTTCTAATGATTACAGCCAATAGCAATTAATTTAAAATAATTAAGACAAATATACACAGCAAATTGCCAAGCACAACATTTTTCTATTCATTTATGACTTAATAGACTTTAGTGTATATGTTCAGTCTTTACTAATTGCACAGTTGATAATTCTTTATGACTTCGAGGAGTTCAACATTTTCTGTCTTTACTGGCTGCATCTTCTTAGCATAATCATAGTCTTAATTTTGTTTAACTTATGCTAAAGCAAAATATGAATCTAAACCACAGGAGGCAAATAAAACATGTCATTGTACAGTTCGCTACATTTTATAAAACCCATTTTACAACAGGAACCATCCACCCGTTCTGTTCAACGGAGTAAATGGGATCTAACCACGCTTTAAGGACTGTGCTCATCTTTAAACTGATTAGTTTCTATCCTTATTACAAAATGCAGGCATCTATACCAGGTCTAACATCTAATTTTATACACAATTAAATGGGCAAGCCCTGCTGCCTCCAGCATAATCATTTCATCGTCGTTATTTACCTTGAGGCTCCCTGGGCAGGATCAGAGCCTCATTTCACCCGTTGCTGTGTAGCGTGGGATGAGCCTTGGTGTGGAGGGAGCCCTTTATGGTCCTGGCTGCCACCAGTAGGATGGGATAGAGGTACAGAGAAAGGCCGAGCTCACAGCTTGGGATCAGCAAAAGATGGGGAGGACTGAGCCTGGTGCCTGGTGCTGGTCGGGATGGGGTGGGAAGGCAGAGGCAGGGGCTGGTGTGGTGCGGGATTGGCAGGCAGGCAAGGGCAGGTTTGGGATGCCGGAGCAGGCTGTGCCTGCTGTCCCTGTTGTGCTGGCTTTGGGGTACAGGGCTTATGCTTGTGGCAAGACTCAGCCAAAGGCCATGTGAAGAGGGACTGGGGTGCTTGCGGGGCAAGGAGATGGATCTGGTTGGGCCAAGCACTTTGGATGGTGTTGTGGCGATGTAGCACCATGGGTACAGGCAGAAGCATCTTCTGTCCAGGGCACCTGGGTGGAGATGCATCTTCTCCACCCTGCACCAGGCAACTGAGAAAGGAAGCTATTCCTTAACCAAAGGTTAATGTTTAAAAATAAATCCCCCAAAACTCTCACAGCCTTTTACTCCTTTCTCCCCAGAGAGAAGTGCCCAGCCTGACTTCCTGAGCCAGCATCATGCCAGAGGTCCCTCTGCCCCAAACCCTCAGGGGCAGGGAGGAGATGGCTGGGGCTGGCATGCAGCTCAGCAGCCAGGAGCCAATGGATGGCCAGGAGCCCATTTGCTAATAGCGGTGCCTGGTTAAACCCCCCAGCTGGCACATGGCTTTAACCAAGCGCGGTGCTGGCAGGGGCAGGAAGAGGGGCTGCCTTTGGCATGAGGGCTCTGCTTGGCCCCCTGTGATGAGGAGAGGAAAGCTGTGATTTCCACTGCCAGCCAGGTTTCTTTCTCTTGCTTGCTTTCTCTTATTCGTTTCTTTTTTTTTTTC